>JALIZH010032087.1:0-2500 GCA_030522465.1 Rhipicephalus appendiculatus
TTTCGACGATCGCAGCATGCGCCTTCCCTTGAGCCGTTCCAGGCGCTCACGAAGCGAAAAAGAAGATAAAAGACGCTGTGCCGATGTGTCCCTTAGGGGGCTTCTGCTTTGGGCCACAGCAACAGGGAACATCTGCTTAGCCGTATGTGAATTTCTTGGAGACACTAAAAGAATTCCGTGCTAATTTATCTTCAGTCAACTTTCTGCACTTGTCCTTCTTTGAGCGGATCACAGCATACGAATGTATTGTCCCATAAGTATTATATTGGCACATAAAGTAAGCGTCTGAAAAAAAAAAATTCCTTTTTTCTATATTCCCCAGTCAACCGATTAGTTTTTTCTTCCATCGTCTAAAGTTTAATCCATATCACTATATTAACCGCCGGTTCATGGCCAATACCCCGGAGTGGGTAAGTGCCAAGACAAGGATCAAGCAAGCAAGCAAGGCACCCGATAACAGCGTTCCAGGATAGGTCGCAAACAGAAATTCCGCCAATAAATCACGATATGCTTACGCGCCCCTTAAACAACTCCCAAAAAAGATTCCGTCTGGAATATTTAAGCTGAGCTTTAAGCAAGGGTTGTCTGTTACCCTAAAAACAATCAATTCCGGGTTATGCACTCATCAATACTTTGCTGATGCACATGTTGTGTTTCATGGTTTTCTTTCTTTTCTGTCAATTAGCCGCTAGGCTCTGCTTCTTTCATAACGACGAAAGCATGCAGCTACGAAAAGCGAGGAGTTATACACTTTGTCCCACCCAAATTCTTGCATAGCTTCCACAGCATTACACTATTCGGGAAACGAAGTACGCGGTAAGCGTACTCTGTAGTCGGATACAACTTTGGAAGTCCGCGGTATTTCCTTCTTAAAGGCGCGTGCATACAAGCGTGCACCAATGAGCTCGCACTCCAGACTGACGTCATGGGCCGGGCGACCGGTGACCCCGCCTCCGGAGAACATTGCCGAGTGCACGAACGAGACTATTTCCTTTGTCTCAGAGGCGATCGGCTGCCGCGCTTCGGTTATCGGGGCAAGCCTCTCGGGACTTGTGAAGTTATATTGGAGTATAGATGTGTCCCTTAAGAGAGCTTTACATAAAAAAGACTGCCACCTTTGTTTTTTCTCTCTCATGAAATACACTGAATCGAAGGTGGCAAAATGCGCCGTTCTCCACACTCCCACCTGCCTATCTCTGATGCGAACAATAAGTAATAATAAAGCTGGTTTTATTTTTCTCATACAAAAAAAAAATGGAAATGACCTCAGATTAAAAGCCACAAAACGGTAGCTTCAGTGCGCCTGAGGCCTAACAGAATACACACATCGCTATGGACACTATATGTACATCGCATGCCTGTTCATCGTTGTCGAAAATATGCTTCGCAATCAACTATTTAGAACAGATGCGATCCGATGTGTGGTTGTGCAATCAGTCTTTCCTTTCTGTCACATGCTCAGCGCAAAGGCGTACTGCGTCTTTTTTTTTTCTTACTTTTTTTTTCAAAGTTGCTGGCAGTATCTCCATCGAACGTATATTTCGCGAACCTGTGCAATTTTGTAACCAAGTGAAGTTGTTCCCTCCTAAAAAGACAAACAAAAACACATATTACTTCCGTCTAATAATGAAAATATGAAATCCAACTAATAAGGGAAAAATATTGCTTCCGCTTCCGCGTTTCGAAACGTAGTTTAGAGACATGCAGCGTTACAAGAAAGCTTCTTTCGAAGTACGCCTGCAAGACGTCGTTTCAGCGCGGACGTAATTTGGATGTTGAGCGCTACCTTGCGTACTCCTGATATCCAAACACACGAATAGCGGAAATTAATTTATTACGGCATCCAGCAAGCAAGCAAAGTGATGAGGTTTGTTGCGCGAAAAATATTTTTAAAAAACTTCAAGCGTTGGAGTTTTATTCAGGAGATTTATACGCTCGCAGAAGTTGCCATCACCGTTAAATTAAACAAAAATTGTTATCTGTCCAATAATAAGCTCCCTATATTATGACAGTTTTTGTGACAAAAGCACGTTCCACATTCGGCGTCTGTCAGAGTGAACATGGTCTTCAATATGGATACATTTTCCGACGTATACTGAATCGATACTTAAACAAAAAAAAGAACCATGGGTTCCAAAATAAAATCTGTTACTTGCGCAAGCAAGCAAAATTTTTCACTGCCCTGCTATAAGTAGGAAAGTGAAATGTCTTGCAGCCAAGTCATGTCAAATGGTGTCAGCCAACAATAATGCTTGACGCGAAAATGCATTAGCGAAGGTTATACACAGTTCGAGCTTACAAAGATGCCGAGCATACCTATTAGCGAAAGCAAGCCGCCATTGCTAGGGAACAATTTTCAACGAATAAACTTGTCAGTTCGGCCACTGGATTGCCGCTTTTACAAAAAGCTCTGCTATGTTAGAGCTTTCTTTTCTAATATGTAAATTCATATCAAGGTGTAAACTTGCCAAAACGAAACTGATTAGAGTCCGGAACTCCG
>JALIZH010032087.1:7500-11582 GCA_030522465.1 Rhipicephalus appendiculatus
CAACCACCACCACAGTCACCAGAGTCATGGCCGAGAGCACAGAGTGGCTGCTTAGCAATGGCTAGGCAGGTGGTGGGGGGCAACAAAGAATAACACGCACTACCGGTGGTGTCTGTCGCCCAGGTTGACTTCATTCCTTGAACTTGCTTGCATGTGCTTGCGGGGGGCTTTGTCCGTCCCTCCTTCCCGCGTCCCGCACCCCCACAGCGCATGCGCGTCCCCTCCCCCTCTCTCTCCTCTACGAATCCTCTACTCTACAGAGCGGCGCGCACGACAGGTGGTGCGACAGCTGCATACTCTGCTGGGGACGCCGCGGTAGATCCGCGGTATGAAAAGTGACGGAGCGCGCGCGCGTCATTCTCTCTCCTGTGCAGCGCCACGATGAGCGCCCCGGGCCGCTGCCGCGAAATGGGAGTGGCGACGTGGCGATCCCGAACTTTGCCCCCCCTTCTTCGCATCCACACATGGTTCCCTTTAGCGGGAGATGGAGAAGTTTTTTTTAATTTAAATTATATGTTGCTAGAAGAATAAGGATGGGATGGGGCTCATTCGGCAAGCATTATCAAATCATTAATGGTAGTCTACCACTATCCCTCAAGAGGAAGGTATATAACAGCTGCATCTTGCCGGTACTTACCTACGGAGCAGAAACCTGGAGACTTACAAAGAGGGTTCAACTTAAACTGAGGACGACGCAGCGAGCGATGGAAAGGAAAATGATAGGTGTAACCTTAAGAGACAGGAAGAGAGCAGAGTGGGTCAGGGGAACAAACGGGGGTTAAGGATATCATAGTTGAAATCAAGAAGAAGAAATGGATATGGGCCGGGCACGTGGCATATCGGCAGGATAACCGCTGGTCATTAAGGGTAACTGACTAGATTCCAAGAGATGGCAAACGCGTGAGGGGGAGACAGAAAATTAGATGGGTAGATGAGATTAAGAAGTTTGCAGGTACAACGTGGCAGCAGGAAGCAGCAGGACCGGGTTGAATGGCGAAACATGGGGGAGGCCTTTGCCCTGCAGTGGGCGTAGACAGGCTGATGATGATGATGATATGTTGTTTTGTTGAAAGGAAGAAGATGCTCTACGTCCCAGCGGGGAAAAGCATATCGGTTGCCGACGTAGAAGAAGCGAGCAAGACAGGAAAACCGACAACCGGAAAGAAGGGCAGCTCTTCCTCCGGTATCAGAGCTAGACAACCTAGGAAGGGTTTTCTCTTGACGACAGCTCCGAAGAAAGCACTGACAGCGATTCTACATAATGCAAATAAACTTTTGATAGGGTAACATTACGCCAGCCCTTTTTTCCCAATCATATTCAGCCAAAGACAACGTTGTCACAAAGTTGCCCCACACGACGGGGCAACCTTTGCGACAGCTTTTAACCTGAATATAGCCGTTTGTATTAAAATGCGGATTTGTAGAACGTACTGTCGTTTGGGGGAATGTTTCAGCAACGTTATGCCACTATTTTCTCGCCTTTATGTTGATAATTGTTCAGCGAGAGAATGAAAACGTACGAAATCTGTCACAAAGTAACCTCATTTTACGGTATATCACTAGTGTTGTTGTGAAGGCGACGCCAGTAGTGTTGTCATGAAAGGGCTCTTAAACAACCTCTAAGAACGCAAAGAACGAGCGCGTTAGTCTCTTTTGGCGTTTACCGTCTTTGCGGCACTATTAGTGACACCAGCCAATGCCACCTATAGAAAAATAATTCAGGCCTGCTCACTACTCCGGGCATGGCCTCTGACGTCACTCAGTTTTGCCCCTTGTCTGTTGCCGAGTAGACGTGCGGATGCATGCTCCCGCCCTTCGAGAGAGCAGGATTGCTAAGCCTGACGAAGCCTGTCGTGTTGTGCTGGTGTTTCTTTTGGCGACTGCATGAAGATGACCGTGTTTTTTCTGCGCCTGTGAAGTGCTGCGTGCTGATATTATGTCTTTCGTTCACTGAATGTTCGCGTAGTGTACACCTGCAAGCTTTCCCGATGGGGGCAGTGCTGCAAGCCCAACTGTCACCGGTTTGTACCGGAGGTCCAAGTGTTTTCATTCCCCAAGGACGACCAGAAAGCGAAATGAGAGCGTGCCGTTCGTCGGGATGACATCGATATGCGCGATTCAAAGGTACGCTTTTTGATTTGTTTCAAAACCAGCAGCTCTAACATGTCCGGTTCTTTATGTAAAATGATGTTTCTGACTTGTTAGCGCAAGCCTTGACATTAGACACCTTTAGCTTAGTGTCGCTGACGCTCAACCCTGCAACAACGTAGCGTCCCGAGATAGTGCTGGGAACTGCATATATTTTGCGTTTTTGACGAGCATGTTTGCCGAGGCGCGGTCTGCTTGGCTGAAAAATGACGTATACCGCTCAACCGACTTCACAAGCGGAGCGAGAGATGCGTTTTACGTTCTGCTGCTCGCATCCCGAACACATCAAAATGAAGCAATAAACGCGCGTGGCAATATATTATCAGAACAGGCGTTTTTCCTTCAGGGTCAGTAAACATTTCGCTAGTTGCGAATAGCGCCGCGGGCTTGTTGTAACACCTCCGATTACTTTGTTGGGAAAAGGGAAGGAGTGCTGGTGCGTGGCGTCGTGCATCTGTTATGTAGTACGTAGTATTTCTTACCGCTGCTTCTACCATTTTTCTTGCGGTATTATAATTAGGCGCCAGTATCGCCAGCCCCTTTGCGTAATTTATTTTCTTGAAATATGTACTTCTGCTATTCAGCCGCATTTGGATGCCTGTAGACACAAAGATCTCCCTGTTTTGTACCTTAGTCAATAAGGGGGCATGTGGAGCAGAAAGCTTGCGATAAATCACCTGCTTAAATGGTTGTAAGGTGTGTGAGCTCCATTTCAAGCCGGAATACTTAAGGACGACTACCAAGTACACCGATCCAAGAACCGGCACTACAGTAGAAATGCGCGAACTCGTCAGAGAAAACTCCAGAAGTTTAGCAAATGAATACGAACAGTTTCTGTGCATGTTCTGGACAGTGTGTCATGTGTGTGTGTGTGTGTGTAAATAAATAATAAAGGGTGAATAAAATATACTTTATTTCGTCACAATGTTGGGGCCATCAATCATTGCTCTTATAAATCGGTCACACGTTCGATAGCATACGATCTTACAATTTTAAGTGGAATAATACATGGCTTATAGATACATCACCAAAAAATTTAATTAAAGCTTAATACGTTCCTTAAACCAGCGCCAATCCCGACGCAAAAGGCAAAATTAAACTTTTGCACATGTAAAACTCACCGCGAACGTTTTATCTTTTCACGGAAGACGTTGGTGGCAATGGCTTCACAGCCTCCCGTGCGCGCTCGCTTGGTCAAGGCGCGTGACGTCACGAAGGCAGTGAGCAAGCCTTACATTTTTCTAGGTGGCATTGCACCAGCTCTCTGTTCACGGGACGTCATCAGGAGATCAGCGCACGATTGGTCCATATACGACGGATATGAGTTGTGAATTGTCTCCTACCATGCTTTGCCATGCAGTCGCACGCCCGTTCTGCCTTGTCTCGCATGACTATCGGGCACTATCAACTGATTTTACTTCATTTGTGCGTTTTCGACTGCGCAAGCAGAGATAACGGCGTGTAGGCGAAAATCGCGAAACCCTGATGGCTCAGCGCTCAGTTCGGGCATTGGCCACGTGTTGTATGAAGAAATAAGTGGCGATGAGAATATAGCGCCTGTAGGAAGAGTAGTGAGGGTGAGAAAGAGAACACACTCTCGTCGTTAAACGGGAGCAATTTAGGGGCCCTTTGAGAGAGAAAATCATCGATACACCAAAGAATAAAGACAGAAAAGCATGACAATGAGAAGAAGGCCACATAAAGTTTTGGCCAGAAATACACGAATGGCTCGGCTATTGAAATAAAGAAAATTAGTCAAAAAAGGAGGGAGAAACACGTCTCATATATTTGAAATTCCCTGTTGTGTAAAGTTAGATTTCTAGAGCTCAAAGCTCCTGCTTCGCTTAAAACGGTCAGGCCTCATGGGGCTGCAGAAGAAGCTACAGCCGTGGTCGAACATGTTAGGCATGCACATGGGGCCGAATTATGTGAAA
>JALIZH010032088.1:0-15966 GCA_030522465.1 Rhipicephalus appendiculatus
AGACCGCTAAAAGACCAGAAAGGCGGGAGGGGGGGGGGGATGCATCGTACATAGGAAAAAAAACGAAAAAGGCCTATGACTCTTCGGAGTTCTGCGTCAGCTGAGCGCATTTTAACAACAACAAAAGAGTCCCTGGACTTTTTTCTTTTTTTGGTAGTCCTCACTTGGCACGTATAAAACTTGAGAGAGACACGTGAGCTGTCTTTAGAGACCATTGTATTCTCGTCGTAGATTCGTGGGACGCACAACAGATTTGACGCGTCTGTTTGAAGAAAGTGATGCGCGTTGCAACTCAGGACTTGCTGAAAGGAGTCACACATACCTTTTTTGGAGTTTATCGGCCTTGTCTAATCGCGTAGGGTAAATTTCTCCCATGTCGATGAAGACCTTAAGAAGTAATTTACAAACAAAAGAAAAGCCACGTGCACATCACGTTCTTATTTATTTTGATCTTCACTCTCCTTTGCCCTAACGGCTCTCCACGGCTCCGCATTCGCTAACCGCTCCCGCCACGTCAGCGCGGCAGCGTATGGTGGCCGGCGTGTTCCAGTTGAATGCTGCTATAATAGTTGTTGTTTTCCGGAAGCTTGTTGAACTAGAGAACTAGGTTGACACTAATAAAATTCTGAACGGTCACTGTTGCCCGGAAGTATGAATAATGGTCTCAAAATGCACCCGCAAGCGAAACTTTAGGTTGAAAAGCGTTCATACAGGCGCCAATTACGCAAATAGGCATTTATAGGCACTTATATGCATTTAGGCACGAACGCCCAAAATAGGCATTTATAGGCACTATAAAAACACTATAGAAGCCTTTCTTAACCTCTACTTCATGCTCATATATCAAAATGGCGCGATAGGAACGCAAGGAACAAAATAGGCATTTGCCTAAAATCCGGTCTCTAGTGATGACCAAGAGCGGCACTGGGGCGCGGTCTCGGCTAGCGTAAGGACAGGGGATACCGGAAGTAGAGAAAGAGGAAGTAGAATATAGAACAGCTGGCCCAGGAACGGGTGCTGTCTCTGTGTCTCGCTCATTACAATATATATATGCATATTTATGCGTGTGTGTGGGTGTGTGTGTGCATTTTAACGTGGGAGTGTCAGTCATAATGAAGTAATTAGGTGCAACTAAGCACTACCCCACACTGACGCACACATTCACAAACCTATATACTCATGAGCACACGCCACAAATGCGCGTAGGCTTCTGTGGATGTTTGCGTGAGTGAGGGTTTGCTAAGTTGCGCCTGATTACTCCATTATGACGTCTTACCAACTAGCCTAAAAGAAAGTTCTACTACGATATAACTAGGCAACTTTACATTGGTTTGGGGCTAATAAGAGTGCAACGAAGTGGCAGTCCGCATGTCTACTGCTTTGTTTTTCGTCCTTCTCAGTGTGACCCAATTTAAACATTGTATCCAGCATCGTATATAATCAAACGTCAAAATATGTTTCCATGGGAAATCCCTATCATCATACAGATTTAGAACACCTCACACATGTGTGTTTTTTCGATAGGTGCTGTATACTTAATAGCCATAGAGCATGGTCTGCCACTTAAACCTCTCTAAAAGACTGCACTAGAAGCGAAAGTTGGGCTAGTTGGTGGTTCATGCTTGGGATTTAAAAACAGCGCAAAATAGAGACAATCCGAAGCTCTCTAAAAGAGCTATGACACAAATAAAAGCGATCCAGGTTGGGTTCCAGCGTAATAGGAGCCATTTTGTCACCTAAATTTTAATAGGCGCTAAATTAAGACGAAATGCTTCAACCGGTCAAACAGCATTTGGCAACACGCAGTTGACATCAGCACATTTGTAAGCTGCTGCAAACTCGCACGACTGGTTGTGTTGGATAGCGTCAGTTCTCACAAATTCCGTTTGAGCATGCGCTTACTCGTCCGCCTATGTAAGTGTGTGATAAATTCTGCAAATAAGTGTTGACAACGCTTGTCTGGGCCGTGCATCAAACTGCACTTGTGTTTCATTCACTAAACTGCTGAAGTGGAATTAGTACCCGCCCAAACTTACGTGATCTTAAGAAAATATAGTTCCCCAACCCCTTGCTTTTCACGCTGTAATCGGAAATGGACGACCGGGGCCTCTGCAGCGCGTCGATGTGGCGGAGTGACGGTTACAACATGCACACGAGCGCATCCACACAACGAGCAAGGACATTAGCTTCCCGAACCAACAAAAATACGTATATTTCGTCACTGAATTATGCGCTTAACATGAGGGTTTTCCGAGAAATTCGGCGTCATTATCGTCGTGTCCATCACTATGGCCCCAGGGGTTCATTTAGCCCCGGGCTCCGAAATTTCAAAATCCGGCCCCGTGTGCATGGCAACGGGCACAGCTGCACTTAAAACATTAACGCTACTCCATGTGAGTCTTATTACATCCGCGCTTAAATTTTATAGCGATATCAAGGCGTTCGGGAAAACGGCTGGTGGCGTAAACGGGATGAAGCGTGGCGGGCGCGTGTCCCTGCATAGAACGCTCAGGGAGGCGGTGTGCCACGCGACAGTTCTCTGCTGCCAGTCGAGCTGGGTCCGTCGTAAATTTGCTGGTCCTTGTCATAGGTCTTGGCCTTCGTCCGCTCGAAGTAAGGGTACTCGCCCTGGATGAGGATCTCGAAGTCGCGGTAGCGGATCTCCTTGCCCAGGTACGGGATGTAGATGCACCGCTGCGATGGTATCACCTTGCCGGGCGTCAGCTCGCCCTTGTGCTCGTGCCGGCCGATGTAGAGGAGCTCGCCCGTCGCGCTGCGCCCCGCCGGGATCGCGTTGCGTGGCATCACGCAGCCGCCCATGCGTACCTGCGATTGAAGCGGCCCCGTAAACAAAACTGCGAACTAGCTTTGTTAAGCGCATCAGCGTTATCGCTAACTCCTCTTGGCGGAAGGAAAAAGCAAGGACGGGGTGTCACCTGATTCCCCTAGCCTCGGCAAGCCAAACTCCTCTGACGCTGCCCCTTCCCGCCAGAGCGCGGTGTCTCCTAGGCAGAATTTAAGTGACTTTAGGCAGGATTACGCCACAATAACGCTCGCAGCATACGCAACGAAAGCCAGTAGACCAATATTAGCGCTTTCTTTTTGCCTTTCATGTCACAAGCGCCTAGTTCTCTCTTAAATTTTTAATGACTAGGTTTTAAGATTGTCACGTGACACTCCCTTTAGTTCTTTCCTTCCTCCATGACACTAAAGGACTCAACCGCAAACAAAATGTGAACGTACAATGAGGCTCCGCCAAAACTCCAGCAGTGTTTCTCACCCCGAGACGCTATTAATGCCGGCTTCAGCATCAAAATCAGCCAATCCCCCCTTCCCGCCTTTTAGGGGCGAAGCACCTTAGGGTCTCAGCGTGTTGGCGCGCATCGTCTGCTGCTGTCGTGACGGTCTCGATTTGCTTCAGCGCAAGAGAGAGACCACGTTTTCTCGCCAAGAGAGAGTTCGCTCTCTTTCGCCACCGCCTCAGCGATCGCCACGTGGTGAGAGAGAGCGAACGGGGCGCGTTGACTACGGAAACGCTCCCTCGCCCGCGAGAGACAACGCGCTGCACAACCGTTCACCGGCCACCCCGTATACAGTGGAACCTCGGTGATACGATCACGGCTCGTACGAATTTCGGGGTGATACGAATTTTGCTGTGGTCCCAGCCTGGACCCATTGGCCTCCAATGTAATGGAGTACGGTTGTTGCGAACCGTTTTTGGCCGACGACGTTTGATAGGAACTTACGCTACCGTGCAGGTTCGAACAGGTGCTGCCTGCGCTGCCGCGGAAGACACGTCAATCACCCGCGGCCCCCGCGGCTGCGGAATACCCAAGCATGGACATTCGCACCGCGCTGCCAATTCGTCAGGATCCGCCGATCCGCCATAAGCAGCGCGTGGTATCCTCCGATAGTCTTCGAGAAAATCTTGGAGGCCCTTATGCGCCTCACTGCCGTTGGCGTCGCTTTTTTTTTTTCTTTTTCACTCCCTACGTGTCGACGTGTGCTGCTGTGCCGACGTGGCAACGATGTTGTACTGTGTTCACACCTGCCTGCAATGTCCTCGCGATCAGACGCCCTATGAAAGGCGTACGTGGACTGAAAAAGGAAGGGGATGGTCTTACAGAAGGAGTTAGGTCTCGCAACGTCAACATGCACGACTGTTGGGAACGCGCACACGTGCCAGCTCTCCGATTTGCACAGGATAATAAAATTTTCAGCAATCCTCCCAAGGCATGGCTGTAAATATCCCGGAAAACATCTCCGGCACTACCACGATAAGAAAATAACAACAAAGGACAGCGGTTCTTAAAAATTTCTCTCCTTTCTCTATCATGTGCAAAGCGCTTTTTAGGTCTCTTTCGCCGCAGTACTGTCGTGCCATGCGGAAAAGCGTACTAAGATTAGGAAGGGGCTACTAATTGTCTGCGGTCGCAAGGCATCTGGTTCCGCGCACGCGCCGCATATTTACGAGTACAAGTATGATCGTTGACGTCTATAAACTTTACTGGCAATCACTCAGAGCCGTTCATGATGTTGCTGCGACCCTGAGAAACAATTAGTGAAAATGTACACCAGCTTCCTTTTGTTGCATACTGATTTTTCATGTTTTCTGGCGATACGAATTTCGGATGATACGAATATTTTTCCTTACCCCGCGAGATTCGTATCACCGAGGTTTCACTGTATGTAGGCACTGGATCTTGAACTGCAGTGTAGTGCCGGTGGAAGATTTCTCTTGCGCGTAGAAGAACAATAAAGATTCGCAGTGTGCGCGTTAACTGAAAGCGGACTGCATCCTTCGCCTCTCCCAAGGTTTCACATTAGTAGAGCTGAAATGCCCTTCCCCTACATGCTTCGCCCGTGCCTAGTTTCGTTGCTAGCGCTCGGCTCGCGCGGCGGGCAGACTCGGCGCAGCGGCTGCGCGGACTGTCTCCGTCGGTGGGCGCAGCTGATAAGCGACAGCGGGCGGTAAGCCAGGCGCGGAGGTTTTTTTTTTTTTTTTTAGGGGCGAAGCTCCTCTTAGTCTAAGCTCGTCAGGCGTAACGCGTAACCCCCAGTATCGCCTGCCATCTCGGAGGCCATGATAAGAGATGAGCATTTCTCGTCTCATTTCCTAGATGGCGTTACTCTGCCGCTACTCTCCGAATTGCCGCTACTCTCCGATTGGCTGCTGCGCGCTTTGCCTGAGTGCGCGGCGATCGAGTGCCTCTCTCAGTCTCCTGGATCGTCGCCGTACGTGTCGAATCGTTGGTGGGGCATGGACGAAGCGAAGCAGCGGGCGCGGAGGGCCGCGGCGGCTCGTGCTCGCCTTTCGGGGTCCGCTGCTCTCGCTGCTCGGAGTGCACGTTGCCTCGCGGCGCCATTTGCGCGCACCGTCTCGGGATCCGCAAGGCGCCGCGCACGCTTCGCTGCCGCTTTTCCGACTCGCACCGCGGGATCCTGACGAAACGGCATCAACCATAACCTCTCAAGCTTCGCCCACCTCACCATCATTCACCTCGTGGATATGCTGTGATTTTTTGTTGTTGTTGTTTTGTTTTGTGTTGTTTTGTTTTATTCTTTTTTTAGCGTAACTTGGAAAATCGCTGTTTTTATTACGTAATGAAGGCGTCTCCTGGTGCGATTCAGTTACCACTACCAACTGACGGCCGGCTATAGTGTATGCCCACCTATCGTGTACGTCATGTGGTTTTTCACCGATCTCGCGCACTTTTCCTGCAGCATCAATTCCCTAGCTTTATAAACCACCAGTTAACTTATCTTCGCTGCCGTCCTTTCGTAAGTACAGACTGGTTTGCACCATCTTCAGAGCTTTACTTATATTGAAACGATAATGTCCTCATTCGTTTATCATATTCAACTCATTATATCTTCTAGAAAAATGCACGGCGGGGAAGAAGGAGGGCCCTCGGGGGAGCGTACTGAAGACGAAAGAGTGAGTGATATCGCTTATGTAAGCTTTTTCAAAAAGAATGTCTCTCTTTCACCTCCATGGCTGCGAACAGAGCTGACTGACATTCCTAGTGTTACGCATACATAAATACCAACGAACGAAACGGTAGTACAATCGTAGTGCAACGCACCCGTAATGCGAGGTTGTGAGCTCGGTTCCCGTCTGCGAGAGGTTCTTATTCCATACGCTCTTATTCACTTTATCTTATAATTAGTACTACACTTCAACTAAAAACTACGCAAAAAAAAAAAATGTGGCAGTCCCCCACAAGTTGTGCGGAGTTTGAGGAAACAGCGGAGCAGGTGGTGTGGCCCTCCTCCTTTCTCTCCTCCTCACCCTCACTTTCCCTTTCCCACCCCTTGCTATACTTTACATGGATATGCTTGCCTTCTCATTTTTCTATCTCTTTCATGTGTCGATTTACGTCTATCTCTTTGTCTCTCTACTTCTTTCTTTTTTTTTCTATCTATTTCTTTCTCTCTCTCTTACTTGTACTCTTACCAATCATAGTTATTGCATTGCACGCCGAACAAATCCACGCCCGTGTTCTGGGAGCGAAGCAGTAGATGAAGAGGACGAAATGAGCGCGTGCTGGTTCATGCAGATAATTTTCAGGTCCCGCCATGCGGCATAACGAAAAGCTTGCAAGCTCGGCTGTAATAACGCACCTGTTTCCCTTAGCTTCATAATATATATCTGTTACCTTCGTACGGTTGTGTGGAGCGAAGTTCTAGACCGATTTCCCGTCTCGTTAAAGCTGCTGGTTCGTGTGCCTCACCCACTGGTAGTTGACCGAGGGCGACTTGACGAGCACCTCGTAGACGTTGGACGAGAACTCGATCTGTTCGAGCGACACGAAGCACACCTTGGCCGAGGGTAGCACCTTGCCCGGCAGCACGTTGCCCCGTAGCGTCACGCGCCCCACGTAGAAGCACTCGCCGTTCAGGTTCTTTCCCGCCACCAGCGCGTTCATCGGCACGTTGCCGTCGGTGGCGCGCACCCAGTCGTCGGCTGCGCAGCAAAGCACCGAGCATCATCACTGTTGGCGCGCATTGCCCGTGAGCGTGCTCCGTTTGCGCGCACCGCATCAAAATCGGCGGTGAGCCAGCGAACGGACGGTTCGGTCCATAACTGACGTCATCTGCAACTGTAGAAGATAGGAGAGGCCCCGCGCAGCAGCCAATGACCGAAGCGCATCAGACAATGGCCTCCGCGACTAAAGAAATAGTCCCGCTCAAAAAATTGTGACTGTTTCTAAAACGCGTATTTGTCGCGGTATAAATAAGATTTGTGTATCTTGACGAGTGCTTTGGTAAAACTGTCATGATGGGAATGCTACGGCACATGCCGGATAGCGAGAGAAAATAACTCCGTGCCTTCTACAACGCTGGGCGTCGTCTGCTACGGAGCAAGATTACGGCACTGGGCGTGTAATTATAAAGCAGTCGCTGGCTTAATAGCATAAGATTCATATATACTTTCTGTGTGTTTGCACAAGCTTATATTTTTTCAATGTTTTAGGCTTATTTCTTATTTTTATTTATATTTTTTTTCGGTTGCGAACCTGCAATCTCGTGAGTTCGCGTACGTTCGCGCACGGCATTCCGTGCCAGTTTTCCGCCATGGAGCCCAGCGAGGAAACATCGGAACGCGATCGAGCGAGCGAGCGAGGTGACATCGAAACAGCCAACCATCCATTCCGTGACCTCTCTAATAAATAAGATGTTCCATTTATGGTGTATTCCTTATAATACAAGCTCAATTCTGATAATCAACATCCTGCACACATCGTGCTCAATTGAAGAAGGGGCATCAAACACATTTCAGTACTGGCATATCTGAACTGAAACACTGTTGTTAACCCTGAATATCGTTGACGAGCTCAAAATGCTCATTCGGGCAGCTAGACGCTCGGTTATCTTATCAGTTATCACACTGCTGCCAACGATCGGTCGCTTGCGCGCTGAGCTGGCAGCATGTTCTTCGTCGGCGGGGTCACCGGCCGTCCGGCTCATGACGTCACCTCAAGTGCGCGCCTATTGGTGGAGGCTCGTGTGCATCCGCCTTTGAGGGAAAATGCCGCTGCCTTCTAAAGTTGTACCCAACTATAGGGAATACAGTTATTTACATCATGTAATGCTTCATACCTAAACATGCCGACAGTGAGCTTAAAAAATTATTGTGATACGTTGGTTATGTACGTCATCTTTAACGCGGAAAAACAACGGCACAGGAATGTATTCACTGGCTTCAAAGCTAGGCGAAGGAGTATTTGTGCATTTACTGATTGCATAACTGCAGAAGGCGTCTCCGCGCAGAAATAGCAATTTGGCATTGGTTCTAAGGTAGCCCCCAATTCTTAGTGATTCATGTCACAGCAACAATGACATATGTTTAGAGGACACCGTTGGTAACTGTATTATTAAGGTATTTCGTTACCCACACAATTACCCTTTTTTTTTTGTAGCAGAGACGAATTTCACCCCGTGGTCACCTTTGTGAGTGAAAAATTTGGAGCAAATGGAGGAGTCCTGGCTTTTACCGTTAAACTGCCTCAGAAGGGTGCAGTACAATTTCTAGATATTAATTCTTTGACGTTTCAGTGACGTTTCAGGAGAACAAGGTGTGCTGGCAGTACTTCCCTAGATCGACAAAAACCGCTGCTAAACTTCTCATCAAAACATTCTATAAGCTTTTAAAAAACAGAACAGCCATATCAAGCCCTAGGTAGTACTCTCGCGTCAAGTCATGTGTGCACAGAATGAGCTGGAGGTTTAATGCGCAGTTTTCTTGTCTCTAAGAAGCACGTTATGCCCGTGTAGCTGTAGGCACTGACGCTCAACGCTTAAAAAAGGACTATTTCGTCAAGTAAAACATAGTTGCAGGAAGCGATAGCAAGATGAAGCCAGTCATAAATATACATATTCCATGAATCCATTCCTTATCGCATAGGCAAAAGAAAGTGTTGGGTAAGTAATGCGCTGCCGTGCAGCAAAAGAATGAGCCGGTAGCAGACAAATCCCTGAGAGACATTTGTTTTGTAAAACACACAAACATATTTACAGACTACCGTACTGGTGTGGTATTTGATGTTCCTTTCAGCTTCGGCCACTTCCAAGGCAGGCTGTCGTGTGACCACCCCACCCTTAATATTTTCGCCCCCCCCCCCCCCCATGCCCTCCGGCCCAAGAGTTAACATAGTCAAAACACAACCCGTGAGTTTACCGCCTTCCTGCCCCTCTGAAAGCTTAAAACACACTGGTCACGGGTGCCCCCCCCCCCCCCTAAAAATCCTGGCGCCGCCCCTGCCTCATTCTTTCTTCTGCCCGTGTTTGACACGTGATCATCGTTCTTGACACCTTACCTCCGTTCTTGGCCCTAACTACAAGCACAATTGTCTCGCGTTCCATAACAATATAAAGATAACAATAACTGCCCTCAACTCTGCTTCTGCTGCGTGTAGCAGCTTGAGTTAAGAAGCCGGCATGAGATTGTTCCATTATAAATACGGCTCCCTGTTTTCGGATCAAATCGGAAAAAAATCCGACAAACACTCGCCTGTAAAATTTCTGACAATTCCGGATTCATCCGATAAACTCCGATTTTAAAAGCGCATTTTCAACGTCCAAAGGGAATTTTCAAAACTGGGAATCATCAATCGAAAGGAGCGCACCTCCATCAGCGGCAGCAACCTCGCAATGTATGCTTGCGTCTATCACAACGAGCTTTAAGGTTGTAATGCGAACAAACGTAGGTGCTTGTATTCAAGTATTTCTGCTTGTGTGTATATTTGTTTGTGCGTTGAAACCTTCCAGACATCTAAAATACACTTAGCGTATTCGCATGTTTTCGTGTTCTCATATCATTTCATCCAAGATTTCGTAGTATTGAGAATAATAATAATAATAATAATAATAATAATAATAATAATAATAATAATAATAATAATAATAATAATAATAATACCTCCATTTTTCGTCAAGAAGATAAGGGAAGCTGGGAGAAAAAGCTGAGACGCAGCTTGACTATATAGCTCCTACACTCCACCTCGCCCCCCCCCCCACCCTTCAAAAAAAAACAAAAAAAAACACTTTGGAACGTTTCCAACAGGGCAAATCAACAGCTTTATTAACAGGGTAAATGAACAGGAAGTGAAAAGAAACGGAAGGATGGAGAAACAGGATTATCGGCAACAATGCAAAGCGTACTCATTGTAAATAGAAGAAATAAGAACACATTGCTACAACTTAAAATGCAAAAATTAAACACCGAATTTCGGAGAATTGGAGTTTCACGGGAAAAACTCCGATAAACGCCGCAATTCCTCAAAAAAGAAAAAAAATACACGCCGAAAAACACCCTTCGAATTTCAATCATAAACTCCGAAAACACGGAGCCCCTAATTATAAGCAATTGTCGTACGCATGGTTCGCATAACGTACGTATGTCTGTAAAGACGATTTAAATGCCTAAAACACTCAAAAATAATTGATCCGTTGCTTCCTTTGCAGGCTTATTTGTTACCATGAAAGTTGATGCATAAATTTATTCAGTTACCACGTCTCGTCCCATATAACATCACAGCGTGTGCCACAAAACTCTCGCGCACATAAAACTCAACTTCCGTTACAGTTTATGTAACCATACTGTGACCGCACGCATTCATTGGTGCAGAGCATTGAGCATATACCTGTAGCCCTCGAGAGGTGATGCAGAGAAGCCTAAAACGTCGCCTTTAATAGTACAACTTGCAGCTGCACACGTTGCTTTAACGCTAACAGCGCGCGACACACTTCGAGGAGTATAAAATCTGCTCATCAGCAACAAGGATCCCTACGCGGACTTAAGCGCCACCCTCGTCGAGATTGCCTGCGTCAGAACACTTTTGCCGCACGATTTCTCCTTTTAAAAAAAAAAAAGAAAAAAAAAAAGCTCGATTGAGCACACATGTGGGCACATAGACCCGCAAACTGTATCGCGGAGCCTTCAGTTCCCGTCCCACAAACCTCTACACTGGCGCCCCCCAGCGTCGCATCACACCACTCGCTTCGTCGAGACTCCAAGGCACAAAGGCACATCCTCCGTGCTTCGAGGCCGCCACACGGACAGCTTAATCGCGATCCGTCACGCAACAGGTCGCGCTCCCCGGGCGAAAAACTATTACCGCGCTCGCAATTACGCGCTAATGCCACGGCCGCGCGCACAAAACGCGTTCCCGGGCGCGGGCAATTGTGCTTCGCTCGTGTGCCGATAGGCAACGCGCGCTCGGAGCGAAAAAAGGCGCCAAGTGCGGCGCGCCGGCTTCTCGGTTGCCGCGTATGTGACAAATGAACGAGCTCACGCTTTCGTGGTTCTAAGAAAACACCAAAAGAGAAAAAAAAAAACGAACGGGACGAAGTAAAAGTTAAGCTCGCTCCGTGCCGCAGCACACCGCGAAAAAATAAGAGTTTGCCGCGTTTACTCGCGCTGGTTGCTCCTGGCCTGGCCGACATTCGGTTCGGGCCTAACGCAAAAAGGTGCGGCAGACACTGCGTTCACGCGGCCCGTGTGTCAGTGCAGATATGTACGTGTGTGTCTATTCCCACGCATTTTGATACGGCCACGGAGATATTTCAGTGTCAGCGCTGATTCTTCCAAACACGCGCCCGAGACCTCCGGCGCTCACCTGCTCAGCCTGATTGAAGGACGGCCACCGATGAACTGCCCAATTAGGTGACATAGTAGCCAGTGGGAAAAGCCTGTAGTGAGTTTATTTTGTAGATATGTCTAAGTGTGCTCAAATACACGCATAGACATCCAACAAGCTTTCGCGCTTTCTTCGTTGTAACTGTAAATAATAGAAGATATGAAAGATAGACTCAAGTCATGCATCTGGGTTTCGCTTCCAATAATCGTGCTCGAAGTAGCATTATGCGCGCGCCTAATGCAATTGCCTTATTCCAGATTGTTCGTTGATGATATTTTATCGAAGCCTCGCAAATTTCTGTAGAAAATATACAGGATCAATACATCGACTGATACAAAAAAAAAAAAAAAAAGAAGAAGATGGCTTTCGTCTTCCAGTCGTCTTAGGCGAATGTATAAGGGTGAGTTCTTGCTTTTGTTATATTTCGTGTTTTACAATTTCGCTTACGCTTCACGCAATACGGAGCTCGATGACACAATGGAGTGACAGCGTATCAGTGGCAACTTTCACATCAACCATGCACCTATCGCGGCGTGCTACGCAACCACATGACACAGAACGTGTACTAATGAAAAAACATTAATGACCACGAGTCCATTCTGTCACATCATATTGACGTCGTTCGCATAATGAAGGTTGTACCTAAAGTGTGCTACTGTAAACGCAACACCAGTGGCGCCCGTGTATTAATCCTAGCAAATGCAAGCGTGTTACAAACTTCGGGTATAGATGGCGTTACTCGTAAATGTTCTGGAACCCGACGCTGCAGAAGCGGGAGGCACCGAATACAGGTACTAGTTAGATTGCCAAGCAACGATAACCCATTTTAGCGGGAGCACCTAAGTATTGCCCTAACGACTCCTGGTCTGCTCGATTCACACGAGATCATGTGCTCAAAGCCCCTAATTAACAATTCTTGGTGCTTTACTTGCAAAAACTAGGACGTGGTTACTAGGCACGCGCCGTGGGTGGTCTCCTGGCTAATTTCGACCGCCTAGATTTTTTTGACATCCATCTAAATCTAATCACACGGGTTTCCTTTACATTCTGGCCCCATTCAGTTGGGGCTGCCTTCGCCGGGAATCAAGCCCACGCCCTCGAGCGACACCTTGCGTGCTGTGGGTCGCCATTGGTAGCACGTACGCTCTGTACGCGAACAGGAAGAGGGCATGTGCGCTCACATACAGATGTAAGAGCAGGTATGTTTCGAGCAATCAACATTTTTCTTCAGAGAGAATTGAGGAAATCCTAACATATGGCTGGTTCCCTGCCTCTCTCTCGATCAATTGTCCCGCACACTGCATAGAGCGATGCTGTTCGCAAACTGCGGTGTATTCTTGACTCGCGGCCGTCAAAGCAACAACCTGATCACAAATGATAGTCACTTTTGTTTCGCCTATAGTGCAGTTAGGACGAAGCCGATACTTGGATCGACGTTTAAGAGCCATATAAAGAGGAAGAAGGAGTCACTACAGTGCGGTATTTAATTACTGGTAGTCTATTAAAGTAACGCTGAGAGCGTAGGCGAAAGCCTAAACTATCGCGAAGCACGCGTCAAATGACTTGACGTCGTCAGTCGATTGCATTGTTCCCGCAGGTGCGCGAACAATCCAACAAAGCTGCGACATCGTGTAAGACATGTAAAGGCTGTTTCACATGCCGTGATTGCAGCGAAAAAAAATCGCTCAGTTCGCTTCATTCGCTCTGTTCGCAAACGCCGCTAATGGCGGTTTCGTTTCACATGGGCTGCGAATGGTCTGCGATTTTCGCTCTGCGACTGGCGCGGCGAGGAATGTCGCTTGCCGCCGTTCTTTGTTGCAGACGCTTCACAAATTTTCAAATGTAATGTAAAATTCTGTGCATTATGATATTATGAAGTTTTCACAAACGGTAACGAAGAGCCCGCGTGTTTTGTAATTTAAGAACACTTTCCAATCTATATTCATTTTAAAGTGACCAACAACGGTCATCACTAAAGCAAGCACATCGACGCAATTTTAACAGCTCGGCCCGCCCGGCGCTATTCGACGGGTCCCGACTAGGGCACTGCACGGGCCCGGGCCGGCCCGGTGCCTGGGCCCGGCCCGGCCCGCGGGCCGGGTCGGGCCGGGTAAGTAATTGTTAGATCGGGCCCGGGCCGGGCTCGGGCCCATGAGCTTCGGGCCCGGGCCGGGCCCGGGCCTGGGTCAGGCCCGACTCTCATACACTGTCGGCAATGGCGCGTAATGCTGTTTGGCTTTGTTGTTTTTGGGCATTTAGCGTCCCGAACCTATTTAGGCTATCTGAGACGCTGCAGTGGAAGGCTCCGGGTGATTTAGACCACCTGAAGTGCATTAGCGTGCACTGAAATCGCACAATACAAGACGTCGCGCATTTTGCCGCCGTCGGTACGTTACATATAATTTCTGGATATTGTCTCATATATGTTCCCGCCATTATATTGAGTGAAACACGTACTTGGGTACCGTGTATCAAAAGAAATGGTATAGCTGAGCAGCACTGCGGCAAGAGTGAAGCAACGGTGCACTGCCCAGATTAGTGCATATAAGATGTGCCCATCGGTATCATGGGAAACATTTTGAGTATGCAGCTACGCTCGCATGCCCGCCGCGCCTGCTTCCGCCTTCGTGACTCTGTAGACTGGTCAACGCGACTACGAAGATACGCATGTTCGGTCGAACACAAAACTACGAGACACGCAACCAACGCAACGAATTTTAAAAGACCGAGGATAGACAGAGAGAGGAGGTGTAGGAGCCGCGCCACCACGGCGCCCGTCTCCGTTGGCGAGCCACGGCGCCGCAGCGGCGCCGAACGCGTGATATGTACAGTCGTCAGCAAGCTTAACACGAACGCTCCGACGGGTGACCTGGACTACTTTGACTGATGCCAGCCGTGAAGCGCTTGGCGCTGTTGCCGAGATAATACCTCGGTATGCTTGGATAGTATGTCGGCATGTATGGGTAACATATCTCGGCAACAGAACACAAAGCCACGCGGCGCTAGCGTCAATCAAACTGTTTCAGGACACCCCGCTGAGCGTTCGTGTTAAGCTTGCTGACGACTGTACGGCGCACACGGCAGCGTCTTCATCACGGAAGCCAATCGACGCACGCTTCACGAGAGTCACGTGATTCCTGCAGAAATATCAACTCACTCTCTCTCTGGCTCGACATTTGAAAAGGGGCCAAGTGGATAACCAGAGTCACGGTACCGAGTGTAATTCTGCAATTCTGTAAATGAACTGCTCGTTACATTAAGAAAACCTCAGCGTCACCGAGCGTTATTGACGTCGATTACACTGTTCATCGGCACCACCGGCTCTTCAACTGGGCTTGATTTCATAGCCTCATGAGTTGCTAGGGCTACTTCATCAGTCGATGACATAACTGGAATTGACTCTGAGGTAAGTTAGCAGTTTTTAAGCTTTCTTCGCTCTACTACAGTCACAAAGCCTTACTATCACAGATGTACAGTGCGAAAGGAAAGTCCAGGACACTCATTTTAAGTTTGTAGACAGAATGTCGTCGTGTTTCGTCAGGTCACTATTTTCCTCATTTCGGTTTAATGCGTCCGACTGAATTGCTGTGAACGGATATTGGTTTCGCGCCTTGTACACTTTTTTCTTTCTTTTTTGCATTTTTGCTTTCTTTACCAGCTGCCTTACCGAGCGCCTCTTTTGTAAGACGCAGTGCTAAGGTGCAGTACGTTACCACGCGCGCTTTCGTTTAATCTTGCGCTTTGTAGTGACTTTTCTGTTGCAACACACAAATACAGTTAAAACTCGATTTAACGAATTTGAGGGGAGCCGCGAATTATTTCGTTAAATCAAAAACTTCGTTAAACCGAAGACGGCATTTCGCGGTTACTTAATTCGGTACATTCGATTATATGGTGTAGCGGCATCCGGAAAGCTACCATGGCATCATATTTGCGTAGCGTAAAGGCGCGAAAAAATGAAATAGCGGCCTTAGGAAACGACCGCCACCTCCAGGGTGTATGAAGCAACAAAAATTGTTAGCTTAAAATAAAATTGCTTTTCTCAATAAAGTTGCTTCTCTCTCTGTTACCTCAACAATAAGGGCCACAGGTGACAACATATTTATTTGCCAGCAAGGAAGTCGGTGATCTTGGCTTGCTTGCGTTTTGTTAGCAATGGCCACGCAGTTTAAATTGGACAAAGGTGTTCCGTGATGTTGCCGTTTGCTGGCAATCAATAACTTTTGGGGCGTTATCTAAAAATAGACAAAGAATGATCAATTCTCTATCTCATTTTCCGAAAAAAAAAAAAGGTTTGTTAAATCGGGACGGATCTCGAAATTTG
>JALIZH010032091.1:0-21469 GCA_030522465.1 Rhipicephalus appendiculatus
CAGGGTAAGCGGAAGCTTGCAATGACAAAAATCCGGTAAACAGGGTGTGTGTGTGTGCGTGCTGGAGCCGACGCTTCGACAAGTGGACTTGTCTTCTCGCAGCCATGAAGAAGGCAAGTTCAAGCTGGTCTAAACGACGACTCCTGCACACACGCGCGCGCACACACACACACACACACACACACACACACACACACACACACACACACACACACACACACACACACACACACACACACACACACACACACACACCCACCCCCACCCACCCTGTTCATGAATTTGTCATGTGAGTTACGTGTTACGTAACTGTGATTAACTTACGCGTGACTACTGTACTTCTTGTTCGACTCGTACCTATTTCAGCTACTTTGCTTTATGTTACTACAATTTAGATATTATCAGGCGCCATGGAAGTGTTCCTTTTTGCTTCTGTCAATAATCGGTATGGACCCTTTAAAGGGCCCCTAAATAACCTCTGAAAATACAAAGAACGGGCGCGTTATTCTCTCCCGGCGTTTCTCGTCTTTGCGGCACAATTCGTGACGCCAGCAGTTTCTTCACGTGACGTCAGGATGAAATAGGCTCTCGATTGTTAGATATATCTGTTGTAAATTGTATCTTAGCCCTGCTTTGCCATGATCTCGCCCACCCGTTCTTTCTTGCATCGCGTGACTATCGTGCGCGATAAACTGATTTCACTTCGTTTTCTGCGTTTGAGACTGCGCAAGAGGAGATATAGCAGCGTGTAGTCGAAAAGCGCGAAATCCTGACTAGCTCAACGTTTAGTGCCGACATTCCACACGTTTTATGAAGAAATAAGTGGCGAGCAGGAGCTAGCCCTTGTATAAAGGGTAGCGAAGGGGAGAAAGAAACTACTGTCTCGCCTTTGAACTCGGTGTGGTTAAGGGGCCCTTTATCAAATTCGCTGGGTCCTTAACTTCTTTTCGTAGCTTGTATAAATGCTTTGCGTTAAATAAACTTTGAAGCTTTCAGTTGTACATGAGTGGTGGCGGGGTAAATTTTTTTTCCGAAAACTATTAAAACTCTCAAACACGGGCTGTCACTGAAGCCGTCGTTTCGACAGGAGCCCTTGTCTTCTTCAAGGCCGCAACTCAAGAAGCCAAGACCACTAGTCCAAACGTTGTCTCCAGCGACTTCCCGGGTTCGAGAATTTTCTTCTCTTCAAGCTTCCGTCTTCTCATGAACTTCTGCCTCACTTGAACTAGTATAACTGAAGGACTAATTGGAGTAAAAACAACGGGAGTTCATCATCAGCCTGACAGCACCCACTGCAGGGCAAAGAGCTCTCCCATGTTTCGCCGATCAACCCAGTCCTGTGCTTGCTGCTGCCACGTTCTACCCGAAAACTTCTTAACCTCCTCTGCCCTTCTAACTTTCTGTCTACCACTCGCGCATTTGCCTTCTCTTGGAATCCAGTCTCTTACTCATAAGGACCAGCGGTACGCGCTATATGTCCTGGCCATGTTCACTTCTTCTTGATTTCGACTAAGATGTCCTTAACACCAATATGTTCCCTGACCAACTCTGCTCTCTTTCTGTCTCTTAAGGCTGTACCTCTCACTTTCCTTACCACTGTTCACTGCGTTGTGCTCAATTTAAGTTGATTCCTCTCTGTAAGCCTGCCGATTTCTGCTTCTTAGATAAGTACCAACGTGAGTTGCTTCCTAATAAAGTTTGCTCTACATATGACAGCTCGTGCTTACGAAGCAGCCGTCGGCCGACCACATCTTCGACTTGGAGTTGAAGAAGTAACAGCCGGAGGTGTAGATGCGCACGGAGTAGTTTGTGCTGAACTCCCGGCTCACTTCGGACAAGGTCAGGTTGACCGGATCATCCATGCTGAACTCGGGAACGCTGCCGTTTGGCTGGACCAGGCCCAGGTAGAAGAAGCCGGTCCGGTTGGCAATCAGAGCGTTGTCCAGGAATATGTCGTACGTGCCTGCCAAAGATGTTCCAAATCACGTATATGCCATATCGCGAAGCTGCGAATTTCAAGTCCAAATAAACGAAGGCACTGTCACTGCGCATGCGTACACGAGCTTAAAGGGGCCCTGCAACACTTTGTCAGGATGGTCGTAAAACGATACCGATCGGTAGTCGAGGTCCCGGATAAGAAAACGCAAGCCAAAAATTATAGCGCAACACGCGGCCTGAAATTTACCATTAAATCTCAAGATCAGCTAGAAATCGTTCCTTCTTACTACAAATGATGCCATATGCCCAGATGACCCCGCCATATACCCATATTCACGGCCATTGGCTGATTTGAGCATCGTGAGCTGCATGGTTGCTGCGGTCGCCGCTGGATGCCGCCATGTGACCGTACGCGCGCTACTATCCCACTGAAGGTAAGCCACGCGTTCTAAGAAAAAAAAAAATGTGCTCAAGGTCATGACTCGCGCGTGACGTAACTTCTTTCCCCCCGCGCCATCCCCCCCCCTGCCTAGCTTTCAGCACGCTCTTCGGGACAAGAGGAGAGAAAAGCAACTAGAACGTGCGAAAAAATCTCTGTAACTCTGCTCGTACTTGACGGATTCGAAAAAAATTTCGGTGGTCGATTCATGAGGCAATAAACTCTTTCAATGAAGCCATTCGATGGACACTTAGAAAAGTGTTGCAGGCATCTTTAAGTAACGTTCATTACGTTTAGCCTGTTTAGCATTTCTGAAGATTCCGCTTATTGCCCCACAACATGGCATGAAGCGCGTTTCCGTACCCTAAAGAGCGCACTTCCGGTCACCGTCACACGCACGAGAGTCACGTGACCCGATTAGAAACGTCACGCATTACGTCACTGCGAGAACGGCACGTCACTTTCGATTCAAGTTCTGGCAGCAGCGATGCTGCCAAAAGAGTGAGAACCGCGAAGAGACACGACGTAGGTTATCATGGCACCCCAGCGACCTGGTCCAAGCATTGACACTGGTAAAAGGAACAGCGGTACCTATGCAACACGAGACAGAACCTTGCCCTTTCATTCAAATTTCGGCGCTGGTATGAGGTCATACGTGACGTTTCTCCTCCCGTCACGTGACTATCCCGCAAGTGATGGTGGCCGGACGTTCCGCTAATGCGCGCTTTAGGGTACGGCAACACGCTGGCTGGTGCGAAAGGCCCTCTGTACGTCATATGACGTTCTGGTATTTCACATTGGCATGATACTCAATCTTCTGTAGCAAACGATATACAAACCATCATGAACAACACGATTATTTGCCCCTCTGTGAGGGATCTATCTCATTGAAGCTTCCCTTGATGTTAATCAGGGTTGTACAGCGGTCAACTCTCATGTCTAGAATGACGGAGCGTCGTGCTCGAAACTGCCCGAGCTACATCTGCAGTCGTAAATACGCCCCATCGGAGCATGCGCGGCGCCAATGACGCCCCTCCCTCGGATTTTCTTATCCGTGTTTATTACCGCGAATGAAACCACCGCCTTTTTATTCTCGTTTATTACCGCGAATGCAACCACCGCTTTGGCCATCGAAAGCGCACGGAGCAGTTGGAGTGAAAGCGCACTGAGAATAGAGCGAAACCATTCTCAGTATGATGTGATACCAGGGGCGTAGCCAGAAATTTTTTTCGGGGGGGGGGGGGGCATCCCCTTGATTTCGGGGAGGGCACTTCCTTGAAATGGCCATTTTTCGCTAGTGCCTCCCCATGGCTACGCCACTGTGTGATACCACAAACCGAGAAAAAGTTCACCGTAGAGCAAACGCCGATCCGGGTGAATGAACTTCTTTTTTTTTTCGGCGATTTACAGTTGACAGCGCTTCTGACGGCCAAATCAGTTATGGCGGCCGCGGCGATAAACAAGGACCGTCGGACACTCATTATGGCGGCCTCGGCGATAAACAAGGAGACACATCACTGGCGCCGCGCATGTTCAGATGTGTCCCGTTTTGAACTGCAGATGTCGCTCGTGCTGTGCCGAGCACGACGCTCCGTCGTTCTAGACATGCGTGTTGACCACTGTACGCCCATGCCTTAAGTTTCATAGTACTACTGACCGTTGGCGCTGCGTATGGTGGACAAGTTGACCATGAGGTCGTACGCGTTGAGCTGCGGCTTGACCCTGTGTTTGATGTAGACCAGAAACTGTGCGCTGGGATCGTGTGGCGTGATCTCGATGTTGACGGCCGAGTCCGGTTTGGGCACCACGAACTGGTGGTACACCATCTCCTCGTTCCACTTCACCTGAGGCGCGAATTCCGTCGGCTCCGGGAGGCCCTGCGTTTAGCCGAAAGTGCGCATTGGGCCTCAGTTTTCACTAAAGGCACTGTTTCCTTTTCTTTTTTTAACTTCGAAAGCCGGGCCTTGGGAATAGTACTACGCGGTGTCATGAATACACACGGAGAATGCGCGTATTGTGCTCCACTTTGAACTTCTCACCGAGAACAGCGACCACTCGAGGCAAGACGCCATCCAGAAAGCGACCAGCACTGCTCTCTCTAGTTCGAGGAATTACCAAACGTACCTATGTACGCATGGACAGTGTGTATACATAGGCCATTTTCCCATATTTTTCGGCTACCGAATCGAAACCTAGCAACGCTCTTGTGGACCTTCCCTGGCCGTAACCAACTTTGACGCTATCTGCAGACAGTGTGCCTTCATATGACGGGACTACATGACTACAAGTCTTGTCTCCATGCTGTCTATCATTGGCCTATCCAGATGTATATTGTGGAAACCAAAGTGAACTTGTATCAAAGGCACATTTCATCATTGATGCTACTAAGCGTGGTGCCACAAACGCATGGATTACAAAATTTTTCTTTCATAACAACTTCACGTGCATTTTTAGCATGTGATTGGTCGCAAAGCGCATAACAGCATTACATAGACACCCACGCGTAGCTCAAGAGCGAATAATTTACGCATTGCCTATATTCTTTGGACGATGGATGGAGGTCGAAGTGACTGCGAGAGTCATTTGGACCTGGGTTACAATCGGTCGTGTTCCCGAAGTTAGCGGGGTGAGTGCCTACCGTTGCGTTTTCCTTGGCCCCTTTGCGCGGCACTATGATCTCGAAGTAGTCGGTGGTGTTGCTGACGTCCACGCGGTACAGGTTTTCGTCCAGGACGACCAACTGCAGCGTCTGCGTGTCCTCGGACAGGACGTCCACGCTGCCACCGAAGGATTGCAGGATCGAGGGCCATGACACAGCCTGCGTGCGCGAGAACGTCAAGGGGTTACTCTCGTGACTCAACGGGAAAGCGCTATTGAGGATCTATGAACAGAAATGAGTGCCTCAGACAGACAGGCCAACGTTTAGATAGCCGGATCTATATTCTTCAAAGGTGCCTCGTCAATTGGTGTGTTAGTTTTCAAAGGATCACTCAATGACGTCACGTCACGTGGTGTTCTTGTCGGTACTTGTCATCTGATGACAAGTACGTCATCTGTAGACAATCACCGAAAAGAACACCACGTGACGTGATGTCAGCGAGTGATCCTTTTAAAACTGACTCTCAAAGAAAGATGAGGCGCCTTTGACGAATATAGATCCGGCTATCGAAACGTCTGCACCTGCCTGTTCAGGGTACCTCTGTAGCATGCTGCGTTCCCATTCGTCGGTTAGGACCTGTACTCAACAGGACAGTGGCACGTATACTTGCCCTTTGGGTTAAAGCCCTGCGTGCGATCAACTACGTGTATTACACACTTGGTCAAAGTTTCTTTCGAAACACAAAAAGACGGTTCGTATAAGGAACAACATATTATTGTCTTGCATATATATCATGTACTTTTATAGCTTCATTTTTTATCGTGAGTCCCCCTAGTCTTTGTATTCAGTCATGACGGCTTTCTTTTGTTATCCACACTACACGCCGTGCCTTACAGAGCATGGAAAGGCTCGTGGATAGTTAGCACGCTGTCAGGCTTTATTACCTAATTTGCTAGTGTCTTGGGTAATATATGTACGAAACTGTTTAAATAAGGCTTTGCCATGTTTTCAAAACTAGCAACAATAAAACAGGCCGGGGGGTGGGGGGGGGGGGGGGGCAAAGCACGACAGCATGCTTGTCAGAGAAGTTGATAATGAGCATTGTATGGATACCCTGGCTTATCAGTTTCACCTTTAAAAGAAATATTCAATATCAACTCGCCCACTGCTCTAATATTTAGTACCACTGCTCTGCTCCCGTGATAGCAGCGTATAGCTTTCCTTCGTGTTCTAACTCGGGCTTCATTGGCACAATGCCACCTCAGCTTCGTGCAGTGGCGGCGTCGTAATCGATGAAGCTCGAACTGAGGGACAACTACAGCTAGTTCTCCCCTTCACCGTGGAGCACGTATCAGAACGACTGCAATGAAGAATCTCATGAGGTTGAGAGACGAGAAGTAAAAAAAAAAAAAAAGGAAAAAAAAAAGAAAAGGCTCGAAGGGCTTGTTAGACCCTGAAGGCAGAAATTGTTTCGTCGTGGGGGAGTGTGGGACCTATTTGATCTGGAGTGGGGGGCCGGGCAGGCAGATATGGTCCAGCGTGATTTTGGGCTCTGTATGCCAAGGGAAAAAATATTTTTTTGGGGGGGGAGGGGGGGGGGGGCAGTGTGCCACCTCCTGGCTGCATCACTGCCCTGAAGGCAAGCTTAATTTCGCAGTGAAGTGCGATCTGTGAGCTCAGTGGCCTCTATCGCTCTCACCATGACGCCAAGTGTCTCGTTCCCAGCGCATGTTGGCCGGCTGGCGAGGACGTCACAGATGCCGGGAAATATGTACAGCGCATCACCGTGCTGAATGGCACGGCCGCTCAGCGCACCACCGCTGAACCTGCAAGGAGGCAGTGTGCCGGGCACGTCAGTGAGCTCCGTTCACTCATTATTGCATTAATCTTGAATTATTAAGCCGAAAGCCTTAAAGGGACACTAAAGTGAAGAAAAAAAAATGAATCAGCTTCGATTGACAAGCTGTACTCTGAGAACTCTTATGTCGTTAATTTCACCATCATAGGTTTACTAATAGAGGAAAAAATAAAGGTCAATGTTTCATTTTTAAATTTCGCGCCAAAATGTCTGTGCGTGACGTCACGAACTTAAAGTGTATTTTTCGTATTACGGCATCATTGGGTCAATGAAATTTCCTGAAACTTGGTATGTTGAGTCTGTATGGCCCCCCTCAGAGGACAATGTACGTTATCTTTACCGATTGCGAACTACGTGTGGGTGTGACCCAGTAGACGCCGTCAAAATCTATGACGTCATGGTTTTTGGTGCGGTAACTTGAATATGGCGTCGCCACCCACATTTTCTTTTCGTGCGTTTTCTCGCGTACCAAGTCCCGGCGTGGGAGTCGCCCACTGCGCGCTAGGGCGCGTCGCGCAGGACCTCATTAAAGTTATTTCAATAAATCAACCTGCAATACTGGGGTCGCGGCCTCCAATGAAGACCTTCGGGCGCGTTGGCGTACTGAGCTGCTCATTTCGGGCCTGAATAAGCAACTCTGGACGATACAGCAAGCCGAGGAAGCTGCCGGGAGACACGGTCTCTCCGTTAGGTCCTAGGTGGGAGCACAGCCCAGCAATCTTCCGGAAATTAAAAAATTGGGGGGACCCTTAAGCTTCGCCTTTAAGAGTTGAACGCGATAGCGATATCCCGTCCCTACTGCGTACTTCAATCACTTAGTGCATGCTATGTAATGGGTAGTATGGTTTAAACCAGGAGAAATTATGCGCGGCAAATGTGGGAAATGTTTTCGAACTTGCTATGCACCCACTACGTGGTGTTAAGGGAATACGCGCAGTAAGGTGTGTGCCGTTTGTAATGGGTGGCTGGCTTTAAACTATGCAATCGTTATGATAGTCACATATTCTGACGCCCGATGGCAATTTACGCTTGTACCACGCAATATTCCTGGGATATTACATGTTATATTGCGACGCCTATATAAAGGACGCTTGCGTTTGCGAAGCATGGAAGTTATTTTCACAGTATATCCAAGCAGAGGCATGACTGTGTGGTAGAACACCTGCTTGCCACGCAGACGACCCGGGTTCGATCCTCACTCGGACCCGAAAATTTTGTAGCGTTAGCTACACTGGCCTAGCCAAACCCGTTTCGCGCGGCACATCAAGAGCCGTGCTGCGCATGCGCGAGGATCAGTGATGTCACACAGCTGGCGCACCAGAGCTGGCATCTCCCGCGCACTCCGCCGCCGCCGCGCGCAACTCACCGCCGCCGGTCTGCGCATTCCAGAGGAGTGACGTCGTAGCCGTGGTAGACGCACTGGCGCCGGCGCGCGCGCGCAGCTATTCGCCTTCGCTGTGCAGTCGCCGTCTGACACTGCGCTGGAGCCGCTTGCGCTTCTGACTGGCGTTTGCCAGTGTGGTATAGCCATGGAGAAGGAGAGCGCAAATACTGCTCAACGGCGTAGAAGAGCGGAGAAGCGTGACTCATCGGATCCCGAAGTAGTTGCCTGGCAATTAGCGGTTGAGGGTAGGAAGAATGAACAGAATACTGTGTTGGGGCCATAGAGACGGCAGCGTGTTACTTCACTGATCACCAAGCCGTCTTGTGGCAATAGAGAAGCAACCTGACGTTGAGCAAAAATATACATGTGACACATAATACGTATACCGTGTTTGTGTGTCATTGGAGCAGCAGTAAGCATGATAATCAAGCTAATCCTAGACAATCTAGACAATCAGGAAAGCTAAGAATAACCAGCTGAACCTTTGCTAACGCTACGTATATCCTGGCATAGCCGAGCTAAGCCACTGCAACATTTTTTATTATTTATTTTATTTGCATCTTTCTCGATTTTTCGGTCACGGACAAGATGATGATTTTTCGGTCACGGACAAGATGATGATTTTTCGCTCACAACCAACGACGCCGACGCCGACGCCGGAATTTCTGCGAAACGAGCTCTTTAACGCTATCGCGTTAATAAAGCTTTCCTCTCTCTCAGTCAACCAATACCCGTCTGTTGGGTTACCTATTGTCTTCTTCATTTTTAGTGGACCAGTGGGAAGTAGTGGGTTTTACGCAACTTCTGTTGAGCATACCCGTTTATGTTGATGATAGTTTTTTGATACGGGGGGGAATAAGGAGCGATTTGCTAAACATCTTCGCTGTTAAAAGTGTTCGAAGTAAACACTGCATAAGGCGGCGCCCACTTACATGGATATGGTGAGGCCGAGACCACTGGGAGCTCGAAACTCCAGGGGTTTCTCACCGACGATGATGTTCCGAAGGATGGCCAACACCAGATCCACGGTCAGATCCACCATGGTGCTGATCTGACGCTCGGCCTGTGTTCGCAGGGAGAAGCGATTGAGGCATTGTTCTGAGACCGAAGCTTAGCCAGTGAGCTGATATTAAAGTCATAGTGAAATATTAGCAGCGCAAACTAACGGGACACAGAAAGAGGACACAAACAAGCGTATTATTTTATGTCTGCGCTAGTTTTTGTCCTCTTTCTGTGCCCCGTTAGTTTGCGCTGCCAATATTTCACTATGAATCTATACCAACTTTCAACCCTTCTGATATAAAAGTGTTAAGTTAGACCGGCTGGTACAGGTTGGTACACTTTGCATGCACCGGTACACGTTAAGTGGTAAACGTCAGGACGGTTGGTGCAGGTTGCTTTTAACGCGAGTGTTAGAGCAAGACATTGGACATGGGAAAAACGTTGTACAAACGCCAATTGGTCCTGGCATTTTGGTCGTGGAAAACTTTTTTTTTGTTAGGTTATGTGCTATTTAGGAGCTGTGCGCACTTTTATATAGCACCGGTTACTCCTTTTCACAGACAACTTAATTAGTGAAAATGAAAGCCATAAAATAATAAAGCAACATAAAATCACAACTAAACATAGCTTAAAGGGGTACTGACACAAAAACTTTGGTCTCGCGTTTTTTTGCTGCAATGTGTTGCTAGGGGCCTGTTAGTGATAACACGGCACCTCGTTTGCTGCAGCGCGCGACAGATATTTAATTACAGGCTCCTCATTACCGACCAGTTTCAGTTTCGGTTTCAGAGAGCTCGAAAAACGACAAGCCGCCGGGTGCAACTATCACCACCTAGCGTGCGCAGCTCTCGATCACGTCAGCACACAGAACTGTGACGCACTTCCGCACGGTCCGCATCAAGAAGTCCTTTCGAATAGGAAACGGGACAGCAGTGTCGCCAAACACAAAACTTTCAACGCGTGCGCCGCGGCCACGGACTCGCGACCAGCCGCCGAGAAGTATAGACTGCTGGAACAAACGCGGCAAAAGAAAATGGCCGCTATGACGTCATCATAACTTGTTGCAGCGTGGTCACGTGAGGGGAAGTAGGGAGGTCACCGAGGGTCACCTCTGATGGTGTTACCGCGAGGGAGCTACCGCGAGGGGAGTCGATCGCTCACGCAAACTTCAAAATTAATTTAAAATACCTTCTAAACTATATTCGCTGTTGATATTTTGCAGATGATGTACACATGTTCACGGGAATCGAACCCGCAGGCTGTCTCGGCCGCGAAATTTTGTGTCAGTACCCCTTTAACAAATAGGAAAGAAAAATGCACAAGCCAAACAATTGTGGATATTTTTTTTCTTCGGGAAACTTTCATAATGTGAGACGCAGCGTTTCATGCAGTGAGGCAGCGACATGTAGTACACGTGTATCATTTTGACATCTTCGTAAGAGGGCACATCCAACATCCAACAAATAGCCCCCCAATAGCCAACAAAAGCCAGCGGTTAGCCAGCACTACATGATCTCAACGAACATTAGCCAGTGTTGGTTCCAGGCCCGTAGCCAGGGTGGGGGGGGGGGGGGGTGCCTAGCCCCGAAGTTCGGATTGAGGGGGGTATTTTACCGCAAAAAAAATACTGAAAATAGGGGGTTTGCAAGGTTTTCCACAGGTGGGCCACCCCCGAAAAAAGATTTCTGGCTACGGGCCTGGTTGGTTCTATGCTCGTAAGTACGGTAGACCTCGGACAGTTTGTACAATTTCTTCAAAGTAATTATTGGACTTTTTGTCTTGATAGTTTTATATAATAATTTATATGACTTCCTTTACATTGTTTAAGAAGTCAGGAGAGGCACAGCCCAGATACCCGAAGCACAACAGCCGATCACCTCCCCGACTAAAAAAATAATCCCGCTCAGAGGCCCTGTGGCAGAGTCCGGCTGATGACGTCACTCTAGTGTGTGCGCTCATTGGTGCATGCTCATGTTCATTCAGCTGTGCGGATGAAATGCCAGTGCCTTCTAAAGTTGTATTCGACTACAGAGTTTTTTTCTTTGCCATTTTTGCACAGGAAATGTTTTTCTTTACGTTGGCCCGAGAACTGCTCTGAAACGACAGTTTACTTCCAATAATATGCTTTGCATTTAAAATGTGTCTTGTATGCTTAATTATGGTTACAGCGGTTGCCAGCATCATGAAGCCCTGTGTGCGTAATCGACACCAGTCTACCAATAATGTGGAGAAACATCGTACCTGCTTTTTTTCATTGAGGACGACGGCCCTCGCTAAGGCGACGTCCATAGGAACTGTTCCATCGAAGAGGCTCTCTGAAAAAAGGAATTCAATCGCTGCAGGTCAGATTTTTTAAAAAATTAATGTGGTTAGCTAACAACAAAGACAAATTCAAATTGTCACCCCGTTGTATTTCTTGTGCGATATATTTAGATGCATTCTGCTTTGCTTAGTGAACAAGTAACAGGGAGAGCAAATGCCATGATTACAGTGTGTACTAAACGGCCGCTTTTCTGAGCAAGCGTTTGTGAATTAGCATGCTAACATTATGGCTGTCACGTAGCATTGGTGTGACGTAAACGCTTTATACTGCTCGCATAAGCGTGAGCAGGGGTCCACTTCAGGGGGGGGGGGGCGAAGGTTCGTCGCAGCGCCCCCCTCCCTTTTATGTCAATGTATGGGGCTGGCTTCGCGCCCCCCCCCCCTCTCGCCCCCCCTGTCCCCCCCCCTCTCTCGCCCCCCCCCCCCTTGCACACGCCTATGACTGCTCGTATTAGTGGGGCTAGTGGTGAGTACCTTTTTCGGGCTCTCCTTCCAGAGCGATCTCGGTGTCGTACTCAATGTTGACGGCCTTGGCTCGGTCGGTGGGCATCACGATGCCCGAGATGAGTTGCTGAGTCATGCGCTGCAAGGCAGACGGAAGGCAATTAAGCGTCATGCGCCGGAAGGCAAGCGCACTTAAAACTGAATACATGGGCCTCTAGCATTTCGCCTCCATTGAAATGCGACCGACGCGGGAAATCGAATTCGCGACCTCCGGGTCAGCAGCCGAGCAACGTAACCGCTACACCACCACGGCGGCTAACAAAAGTCAAAACGAGTTCCTCATCGAATGAAAGCCGTACGAACTGCGCAGCGTTGATTTGCCTGTGCTTCCCTTGGGTTTGACTTGTGCTTAACTGCTGTTTTGTGCTCTTTTCTCTTCTTATAGCAGGACTATGTCATATTTATATCACTTTCTGTTCTTTTCTTGTCATTGTACGATTTGTTTTGCAATTAACTATTTCCTGTTCCATGCTCTGCTTTCTATAGTTCTAAGTGCGGAGCACTTGGACCGGGCTGTCGTATGCTGTTGTATGCTGTCATCGTCGTATGCTGTCGTATCTTGGCGTAACGCAGGCAAAATCACATATAGCATAACTGCGATTCGGCCTAGTTGGAACATATTCATCTTGAAATGTTTGCGCAGGCACACAGGGACACATAAGAGAGACACAAACGTGCGCCCGTTTGTGTCTCTCTTCTGTGTCCCTGTGTGCCTGCGCAAACATTTCAAGACACATATAGCATAGCCATTAGAGCGCGCGCTCACGCCAAAGAGAAGTCTTCTTCCTCTTGTTCTTCGAGCGCCTTGTTGAGAATATTAACGCAGGCAAAAACACATGCAGCATAGCCATTTCAGCGCGTGCTCTCACCCTCCTTCCTCTTGTTCTTCGAGTGCCCTGATGGTGATAGAAATAAATAGAAATAAAGAGAAAAAAAAACGTGAAAAAAAACTGGAAAAGAGAAAAATAAAGAAGGAGAGGAGGAAAGAAAGAGAAAACCGAAGAGAAACGAAGAAGGCTGCCCAGCTCCGCACTTCCTTCAGGCTTGGCACCACTATTGCAAGCTGCCTTAATTTCTCTTCTACTGTATGCTGCTACGGGCGCGGTGTGTTTCGCTTCCGGTTCTCTTTTCCGTAGACCTGTCTCTGACTTCCGACGCTGGCGTTTCGCTGTCCCTTCTCTGGCTCGGACAGACGAATTAGCCTTTCAGCGAGGCTAGCGTTTCAAGCCTTCAAACATGCCAGGATTTAGGGACATCTGTACGTGGCGCCATCTCTCGGCGGCAGCAACGATGTCCTGTCATAACTAAATGGGAAATAGGCGAAAAAAAATAATATCTTTTGAAATAATCTAGTTATCAAAAAACCACTCCGGGATCTATACAGCAGAGACCTACTGGAACATTGTGGTGAAATTTTAGTATCACACTACAAAGCGTGTGGCTTCCCAGAACAATTGAACACCGCCCATAGGAAATACATGGGGCCCCATTGTGAAATATTCTGGGAAGCCACGCGGTTTGTAGTGCGACACTATAATTTTAACAGAATGTTTAATTAGGTCACTGCTGTATAGAACCGGGAGTTGTTTTTGATAACTAGATTTTTTCGTAAGATATGGATTTTTTCTCCTATTTCCCATTCAGTTACGGCAGGCCGCCGCTTTCGCTGACGGGAGATGGCGCTACGTGCAAATGTCCCCGAAGTCTGGTCATGGATGCAGCCTTATCGGCTTGTGTTTATCAAACGTGACGCCAACGCTAGACACTCGACTGCGTGACAACAACGCGAGACACGAGAGGGCGACTGGGTGGTCCCTTAAACTGCTCCGCAGTTATCCAATCTCTAGCCTGCTCTGCCAGATGTATAAATGGCGATACCAGATGTATAAATGGCGACGCGCTTCGGAGCTTGGTAGATAATCGACAGCCGATGCTCTGTTCGCCGCTCGAAAATAGCGTGCGTACCCAAGCAACGCACACCCTATACAAATGAATCAAACTATAGGACTGTCACCGTAGGAGGAGGAGAAGCAGAAACCTTTATTGAAGCAGATGATGCTAGATAGCCCTTATCCCCAGTGGCGTAACCAGGGCACCGGGCACATGCCCCCTCCCGAAACTTCTTTCTGCCGTGGGACACAGGGCATAAAATGACACTCGACCGCACTTGCCTTCGCGGTCCTCACTTCGGTTTAAGTCCCCCCCCCCCTCCCCCCCCCGAAATTAATTTCTGCCTACGCCACAGCTTAACCCCACTGGGCTAGTCGACATCCCTAGTCCGGGACGTCATTAGTCATGCTCACGTCCGTCCCCTCCGTCCGTCCGTCCGTTCGTTCGTCCGTGCCCTAGCACGGTGCCAGGTGGCCGCCGGGACGCGCCAATGGACGGCGGTCGCGTCGGTCGCGCCTCCCATCAGACTCTACAGCGCTCGCGCTTTGCTTGCGTAGCGTCGCTGCGCCCAGTGTGTCCAATCATGCGAGAAGGGAGACGCGCGCATCGCGTTCCATTCTGACCGACCCCGTCTCAATGGGCACAGGCGTTCGCCGCACACACTTCGGAATTTACAAAATGTCCTTCAATTTTGTTTTGACTATTGAGCAGGGTCGCCTCCCAATACTGTCTGGGTGAGTTGGGAGTTGGGGTTAATTTTGGGTGCAGTTGGCAGGCCCACACCATATTGCCAGACGCGCTCCTTTCTTTCTATGTGTATGTTGAGGCGAAAATGTTTGAGGTCCGTGTACTTAGATTTATGTGCACGTTAAAGAACCCCAGGTGGTCAAAATTTCCGGAGCCCTCCACTACGGCGTCTCTCAATCATATCGTGGTTTTGGGACGTAAAGCCCCAGATATTCTATGTGTATGTTACCGCCGCATTACACGTGTAACTGCTGCCTTGCGCAAATCGCGCTCGAATGACTGCGAACAATCTAGATAATCTTAGAACCTTCCGATGAGATTAAGCGCACAACGCGAACATTAGTGTTTGTTTTGTAACTTACGCGGCCGCTAGTGATAACGCTGGAATCTTCGATACCAGATGTATAAATGGCGACGCGCTTCGGAGCTTGGTAGATAATCGACAGCCGATGCTCTGTTCGCCGCTGTCAGTGTACAGCGTGCATTGCTTGCTGTAGTTTGAGTTTCCGTTTCCCGGCCACAAGTGCGGCCAAATAAAGAGCTTCATCTTGTACACACCGACTGCTGCCTTCGTCAATGTCACGACCCCGTGGCAATATGGTGAGTGTAGGCCACTTCACAACAGTACTGGCACTGTAAGAAAACTTTCGCGGAACGGTTTCACTGCCAAATCCACCAAATTAAATACTTTTTTAGGTCAATACAGGCTCTCTAATACTTTCGAGCAATGGGAGGCACAGCTCGCCAGCTCTGACCCAGAGGTACAAATTGCGCTCCTGGGTCACGTCAGGCAGGCGGCAGTAGCCAGTGGAGCCCTGGACTTGGGGCCCCACCCATCGAGCTCATGACCCCTTGTCCCAAACCCTTAATAAAGTTCTTCTTCTTCTTCGCGGAACGGAGCAAAGAAGAGCGTGCCGGCGTCTCTCGAAGAAGAGAAAGACGACGTGGCATCGGGATGCGTGCCTCGAGGTGGCTTGACGTCATTCGCTGGCTCGCTCGGTCTCGGCGCGAGCTGCGCGGTCCGTGCTCGCGCTCCAATCGTTCCACGTCCGCCATCGGAATATGACCACCAGAATCGAAGCTCCGGCAATTTCGCCTATTCCACGAAGTTTCGGCCAGTTGCGCGACATGTCAACCATGGGTGCTCGAAAGCGCGGCAGGCGGAGGAAACCGAAGGCATCGGTCGGTTCGACAAGCAGCTGTTCCAGCGACTCGACGTCGTCGAAAGCGCAAGCAAAGCTTCCAGAACTCTTCGCCCGTCTCACGCTGCGCCAGGCAGCGAATGAAGAGCGTCACTGCGACGCCGCTGGGCACAGTCCATCTGCGTCCGAGCCCTGCTCAGAAGGTGAGCTTCCGAAACCGTCGCGCAACGACGCGAACAAAACGCGCTCATCACTTGACAGCGCTAAGCCTTCTAGCAAGGAGGAGAGCGAGGCGAGTGCGTCTGAAGTTGTCGAGAATGGAACCGACATCGTTAGTGAGCCAGAAGAGATCGTGAACGAGAAGCCAGGTCCGAAGACCCTCGCCGAGTCCTACGTGGTGGATGTCGTGAGGCGGATGCGTGAAGTCCTGCAAGAGTGGGGCCCTTCCCGAGAGGAGGACCTGTTGGAGGCGCTGGGCCGCGCGCGGGCTAAGCCGGTCGTCGAAGCGTACGGCACGTTGATCGCCTTCCTAGACCGGTACCCTGAATTCCGAGTGTTGCACGAGGACCTCTACACGTTCGTCTACTACCAGGACCCTGACGATGAAGACGAAGAGGGCTGCTCCTCGTCCCTCGACAAAGATGGAGCTACCACCGCGTCGTCTTTGGCGTCTTCTGCGAAGGACGGCGGCGAGCCCCGGTACAAGGCCGCAGACGTCAGCAGGACCCGGCGATCACGTTCCAGTTCGTCGAGCAGCAGTTGTTACGAATCGGCTTTGGATGGAGAGGAAGACGACCGAGAACCGCGTCGATGCTACCCAACGAAGGTCATCTGGAGCCAAGGACCCTCGAATCCTCGTTATCAGTCGCGAGCTCGGCGAGAGGGCCAGCAGAGGTGCGACGCCGAGGCCCAGACGGGAGGATGGGGGAGGCCGCGACCGCATCATCGAGTTGGAGTTGACGCTGCGGAGGCGAGACGCCAAGATCGCGGAGCTCAGGGAGAGGTTGAAGATTCTCCGCGAGTGTCACGACCGCCAAGTGCGCCAGCTTCGCACGAAGATCGAGAAGCTGCTCAGGAGGCCACCACCCGCACCACCGCGCAGCGTGGCGAGGCCGAAGAGCAACCGCGCCGCCGTGAACGAGCGCAAGCCTACCGCCTCGGACGGGACGTGCGCCGCCCAAGACCTCCCGCAGCCACGGCGAGTTTTTCGTCGCACGTCTCCACCACCTCGACTCAAGCGCGAGAAGCTGAGCGCGCGGCCCCCTCTGCCGAGTCCTCGGCCTGTGTCCTCGGTTGACAAGAAGTTCACGACGTCGGCGGTGGCAAAGTGGACGCCGGTGCTGGAGCTTTACGAACTCCCCGGGAGCAAGAGCAAGGCCATTGTCCCGTGCTCGAGCGTCGAGTCCGGCCTCGGAGTGTCCTCCAGGCAGACCAAGACGGAGCAACTGATTTCGAGGACGGTACAGATGGTGAAGAAGAAGCAGCCAAACTACACGGACCAGGAGATCCGCAGGAGGGTGGACCACTTGCGTCGCGTGCAGGGCGGGTTCTCCGGGGATGACCTTCAACGCCATCGTGGCACTGATGCTCGGCCACCTGAAGACGCCGCCGCAAGTGAAGCGCTGAAAACACTCGGACACAGCGAACTTCAAGGGCAAAAACAAGTGTTCAGGTGGATTAGAGAAATGAGAAGTTTTTTTTTTGTTTTTTTTTGTTGTTATGTTTTGACATTTAAGTGTAATACGAAAGGAAAATGTGAGATGTAATAAAAGAATTTTCATGTGAACATTCTTCTCGTCTGCCTAAGCAGCACATTGCGAATAAGGAGGTGGTAAAGTTTTTCGGTAACAAAAACCTTGACTTCCTTGAACGTTGGCGCGACGCTCTGGCTAGCTGAAATGTGCAAGTTCAAGTATGGGCCATCTAGCAGGCCCCGGGAAAGGGTGGAAAGGCTGAAGGCTAAACCTTGCCGCGAGCACCTGGGTTGCCCTAGGGCAGGCTGGCAAATGTGCAGCTTCGAAATATAAACTTTTGTCCAGTCCAGTCCAATGCAAGAGAAATCCGTTACATATGAATGCGGTTGGGAAGGCCTTTCGGAGGTGTCAGCATAACTTCGGTTAGCCGGCATTGGAGCAGACTGGGTCTATTACGGAAACATGGCTGTGCGCAGACTTTAAAGTAACCGCATCACGAAATCTTCTCCATGCTCATGAGCAGGGCGGCCGCGGCTCACGGGGTCCTGGACTGAGTACTGTAATATCCACACCCAGGGCCCGTCGAACGGCTCTGCGGTTTCTCTTTATTGAAGGAGAAAATCCTTGTATGTCTTATGAAGAGGGTCATGCGGCGAAAGGCGGTGTGTGCGCAAAAAAAAAAAAAAGTCAACAAAGCAAAAACAAAAACAATACAAGAACAAGAACAAAGCTTGGTGCCACCCGCGCAGGCTCGTGGCTCAGTGGGCGCGAGCTGCGTGATTACTTCTTCTTCGCGGCTCGAAGATTTAAAAAATATGAAAAAAAAGCGGTGATTGCGTGGCTCGGCCTAAAGTCACAAGACCACCCGCGCGTCTTGTGGACCGGCGCGCGATTCGCGGGTTCACTTCGCCTTTGCGGCATTCACATAGGCGTGCGCAGAGTTTCCCTTCAGGGGGGCAGGGGGGGGATCGAAGGTTCATCGCAGCGCCCCCCTCCCTATTAAGTCAATGTATGGGGCAGACTTTGCGCCCCCCTCTCTTAGGTGACTAGGGGGGCGGCCGCCCCCTCTGCCCCCCTCGTGCGCACGCCTAGGGCATTCACGTGATTCAGTGAGTGAGTGAAGAAACTTTTATTGGGTCCAGCAGACAAACAGAACAGATAGACTTTATTGAAATACAAGCGATTCTAATGGGGGCAGACTTAGTCGAGGGCCCCACTGACCTTAGCCGCCCGTTCAACCTGGGTGATCAGCGCTTGCTGGTTGGCCATGGTCAGAGCTGGACAGTCACGCCTCCCACTGCTCCAACGTGTGTGTTTGTGTCACTTCTGTGTGTGCAAAACGCGAGGAAACGCGCACCCGGATAAACCAACGATGGGATCAGCAGGGTCTAGCCTGCCTGCCCGATCACGGGCGCACTGGACGACCAGGATTTGGCCTTCGTCTGCTTCGGCAACGAGAACTGCGTTATTTAACAGCGGAGCTGATCTTAAGGCTTGGCCTGACGACTACTCACGACAAATGGGTTTTCCGCGTCGCATGTCATTCTCCGGTTCCCAGATACATCCATAGATGGCGTAAGTGCCCCACTCGCGTTCGAACTAGCCGCACAATGAAGCGTGGAAGGGCCGAACTCGAGCGTGTACAGGGCCTGAAGTCACTGTTGTAGGGGAGGGTGTGGCTGGGGCTGCCGCACGTTTTTTCCCGTGCATCTCTACTCTACATACAACGTAATTACAGACATACCACTCAAACTCACAAGGATAAGGCAGGAGGACCACAGCCCCGCCATTTCTGCAGATTTCACACTGGGTGGAACTGGGACAATTTCTTTAGTTTTCTTAGTGTGGGTACTTGTAATTTTTATTCCTTGTTATTCTTTATTATTATTATTCTTATTATTATTATTATTATTATTATTATTATTATTATTATTGTTATTGTTGTTGTCGTTGTTGTTGTAGTTGTTGTTGTTGTTGTTGTTGTTGTTGTTGTTGTTTCTAATACTTCATATTCTTTTTTAGTGTCGAAGATTCCAGAGTAATCTAACCGGCCTCGGCAAAAGAAGAAGAGTGTCGCGCGGCTCGAGGCGCGCGAGCCAGGAGATTTCATAGACCTTTAGTTTAAGCATCCTGCAGCCTGGTTCTTGTCCCATTCGCCTTTGTGGGTGAGCGCCATGGATACGAGGTCATCATCACTATCACCGTCATCATCATCAGATCGCTCGTTGCGCTCGTTCGATAGATTACGCCGATGGACGACGATAGAGTGCTTCTAGTACACTCTAACGACGAGGCACGGCTCTCATCGCAGAAGGGGCGCATAACAGCAGCGCTCTAATAAATCATTTCTCCCCCATGATCACGGGAAGTACATACGCACCGACACGATGCCTCCCATGGTGCCGACAGCGTACATGCAGAAGTCGAGAAGTTGCTGGGGTGCCTCCACTTTCAGGTTAGAGGCCAGAGACACGGTCTTTTTCAGCAGCTTGATGATCACCTCCTGCGGAAACAGCGAAAGGACGTCTTACACGTAACTTAATTACTCAGGCCATTGCACTTTTTTTTTTGATACAGGAACTTTTTTTTTTTTTTTTTACCGCGAAACTATTAAAGCCAAGCTTGAACTTATAGTCGGTGTTCGCAGCATAGCAAGTGTGTCTATGCCACAGAAATTGGGCAAACTTTTTTTTCGGCAACTTGCGTTTGTATAATTCTCGCTTTAATGACAGTGGCAGATTTCGTGACATAATTTGGGAGTACCTGTCGAATGCGCTGCGGTATGATCCTGTCCTTCGGTGAATTTCCTTTTCGTGATTAGGCTCTCCAGTTAGTAGTTGTCCTAGGTATATACACATTCTTGTATACACTCCAATGTATAGTTTTGAATCGTACTCCTTCTCTTTCACCAGGCTATTCAATAGCATTATCTTTGTCTCTATCATGTTCATTTTTAGGCCTATTTTAATAACTTGAATAATTTTTTTTTGCAGTTCTATCGCAGTTTGATTCCTGCTTCTTCCCAGTTTAACTGTTTAAATACTTTTCTCTAAGCATGCAGTACAATTCGAAAGATTTATTGAGGCAGAACCTCAAATCCAGGATACATTAGGAGGAAAAAAAACACGTTCAAATCAAATCAAATCAAATCAAACCTTTATTTCCACCGTGTATATTACAGATGGAGGACAACGAAAAAAGAAAAGCTGCCTATAGGCGGCTTGCAGACTAGTCCGCAGCCCAACGTATGACGTGTGGCCAACAGCAAAAAAAAAAAAAAAAAAAAAAGTCAATTAACAAGCGAAAACATATGATTAGTGCAGAATAAAAGTAATCAACAATAGCCTGAAAGAAAGCATACAAAAACACGCCAAAATAAATGAAATTAATTTTCTTCTACAACCATAGATCTGAGTTGTGCTGAAGAACAACTAAACAAATCGAAATTAATCAACTGAAGATGGTTTGACAATGATGGTAAATAAATAATAACACAAAAGCTCTGTGCCAGTATTCAAACGTGTACGCACTTTTCCCTCGTTGTCGACGCCACTTCCGTCTCCGGCGATGGCGGTGAGGGCGCTGCCAACCTGCTCCAGGCTGCTCAGCGTGTCCACGTTCATGATGGAGGACACCGAGCGAACCATCTTGGCCCGCAGAAGGGCCTGCTCCTCCAGCTCTCGATCCAGCACAGAGGGGTCTGCGATAGGAAGAACACCCCCCTCTCGTGTTACCACGTCGACAGCTGGCGCCACAAGTGACAATTCCATAAGTGTTACCAGGTCAATTCCATTCGTATTACCACGTCAACAGCTGGCGCCATAAGTGACAATTCCATAAGTGTTACCAGGTCAATTCCATTCGTATTACCACGTCGACAGCTGGCGCCATAAGTGACAATTCCATAAGTGTTACCCTCGTCAATTCTATTCGTGTTACCACGTCGACAG
>JALIZH010032093.1:0-23692 GCA_030522465.1 Rhipicephalus appendiculatus
CAAAAAAAGCTCTTGGGGATGAAAAGCGATATGCACTCTCCAAACAGATACTGCAAATTGAATCGCGTGGTTCTGTTTGCACAGGGACATGTGAAATAAGAGCCGCATTTGAAGAATATTACAAAAGTCTGTTTACTGCTGCTGAGCTTCAAGAGAATTATGAAGAAAAAGCGGACCACTTTATTGCCCTTGTGCCCCAATTACAAGAGGATGACCGACTCAATGTTCATGGGCCCATCACCAGGGAAGAAATAAGGTTTGCAATAACAACGTTGCAGAAAAACAAAACTCCTGGTCCAGATGGCCTTAATGGGGAATTTTACATTGCATTTCAGGAGCTTCTGATTCCTTTTCTGGAGCAACTTTTTAAAGAGGCTTATGAACGAGGTGAACTTCCTCCTTCTTTCTATCAGGGCCATACGACATTAATCCCAAAAAGTTCTGATCCTGAATCATTAAAAAGAGTTAACGGATATAGGCCTATATCGTTATGTAACGTCGATTACAAAATATTTGCGAAGTTGCTGACAAATCGGCTGCAGACAGTGATCACTAAATGTGTAGGTGACCACCAAACATGTGGAATTCGAGGTCGCTCTATACAAACAAGTATCCACATAGCGCGGTCAGTCCTGGAGTGTATCGATGGTAGTATGGACCAAGTAGCCCTTCTTCAAATAGACCTCACTAAAGCATTTGATAAGGTACAGCACGCTTTTCTGTTCCGGCTGCTAAGACACCTGCAGTTGGGTGATGTACTGTATAATGGTATTTCACTCTGTTATAAAAAGTGCACGACAAGGCTAATTGTAAATCGCACCCTTTCGAATACAATAGAGTTAAATTCATCCGTACGTCAGGGATGTCCGCTCTCGCCTTTGCTCTTTGCAATATACCTGGAACCACTATGTTTAAGTGTGCTTCTAAATTCTAGCATTAGAGGATACCGATATGAGACTGAGGAAGTTAAAGTTCTAGCTTATGCCGACGACATTGCCTTCTTTTGCGTCGATAAACCCAGCGTTCAAGAAGCAGTAAACACTACTTTATGATTTTGTGAAATCGCTGGCGCCAGCATAAATTTTGATAAAAGCAGGGGATTCTGGCTGGGAAAGTGGGCTCAAACTCTCTCAGTCTTCTCAAATATCCATTGGAATTCGACTGCTATGAGGTATCTTGGTGTGCCTCTCGATAACTATCGTAATAGCGGCCCACACTGGACGTCCGCGATAACTACTATCCGCCGAAAGGTGGCAACATGGCACGGACGAGACCTTTCCATTTTTGCGAGAGCGAAAGCGTGCAATATCTTTCTTGTATCAAAGCTTATTTATGTTATGCAGGTGTTGCACTGCTCTCGTGTGCACATTCAAGCCTTCCATAGGATATTTGCTTGTTTTATTTGGTGCTCTTCATGGGAACCCATGAGAAGAGACAACCTTTTTGTTCCACTTGAAAAGGGTGGCCTCAGTCTGGTGCATCTGTTTGTGCGACAGTTGGTGTTGCGATTTTTTTTACTTTAAAGACGTTTGTCACCCCTTTCTTTTAGCGGTTCTTTGAAACCGTCTGTGTTACCACCTTCCTTTTATTTATATCACAACAAGCGTTGCTAAGGAGTCGCAATTGTGGAGATTCTTAAAAGAAATTGTTGACGCTGTCAATTTTTTGAAAGCCAGATTTAGTTTAGAGTATTTGTATAATATTGCTAGAACAACTCTAACCGCTGCACTTGTGAATAACCTTTTCCCTGAACCTGTTTATCAACTGCCATACTCGCTTTTGCCTGGTCATGACGTATTATTCCGAGTACGTAAAATGTGGATATCGCCTGCAGCGAAAACGTTTTTCTTTAAACTACACACCTCCACTCTACCAGTGAAGACGTGGCTCAATGAAAAAGCAATATATGTGCCCTGGACAGTAAATTGTAGACTCTGCAACCAACCTGAGACGATAGAGCATTGTTTCATTCATTGTCGCGATGCAATTTATTTTTGGGACATTCTAAAAAGAACAATAAGAAAAGATCTACCTATCACTGCTCATGGTATTAGGTTCCTCCCTTTCAAAAAGAGCCCCACTAATAATACTCCATATGATCTGTTTATGTTATTAGGACTTTATTCGCTATGGAAAGTCGCATGATTGACAGACACGCCGAGCCGCCACGGTCGACGAGGTCTGTCTTCAGAGAAGAAGCTGCTCAAGTGCGCAGTGTTGTTGAGACTTTTGAACCCGTTCCGGAGTGGTTTTCCCTTCTAGACGCTTGTGTGTGTTTGCCTGACTTTTGAAATACTGGCTACTGTTTGCAAGAATGTGGGTGTTGTGTATGTTAAGGTAATTCCGATGTGACGAATTATGTAGTGCGCAGGACACAATAATTACTGGTGTTGATTCCATGCATTAAAGAAAAAAAAGGCATGGCTGTGTGGTAGAACACCTGCTTGCCACACAGACGACCCGGGTTCGATCCTCACTCGGACCCGAAAATTTTTATTATTTATTTTATTTCCATCTTTCTCGATTTTTCGGTCACGGACAAGATGATGATTTTTCGCTCACAACCAACGACGCCGACGCCGACACCGGAATTTCTGCGAAACGAGCTCTTTACGTTAATAAATCGAATGCTTATGGGGAAGAGGTCAGACAAGGACCTTCTACCTCTCTGATGTTGTTGAGTGCATTTTTATGAGACGTATTTAAACGATTTGATTGAAAAAAGATTGGAACAGATATTAACGGAGAATATCTCAGTAGCCTGCGACTTGCAGATGACATCATGCTTGTTAGGTATATGACGACAGTGAACTCCAAAAACAATTCAGAATCACAATCACAATTTATTGATACGAATACATGAATAATACATGTGTTTAGTATGCATAAGGAGGTCCCAAAGTCAAAGACTGTGTCGCGACCTCCTGTTAAAAGTAGATTATGGAACATGAAAGTGTTCCCCTACATCCACAAAGTAACGCATAATCTTAAGAAAGTGGCGACTAGGGACAATGTGCCGATCGTCTGTTCAGCGCCGTACAAGCTGTCGAAGCTGTGTGCCCGTATTACCGGTGAGGTTAAAAACAAATCAATTTGTGAAAACAAACATGCTAGGCGTTACGTGGAATGTGCAGGGTGCGTTCTATATGAATTGCCTCTGAGCTGTGGCAAATCTTAAAATGATCAAACGGGTAGGTGTGTCAGCCAGCGGGCCCGTGAGCATTAGTTGACGCTCACAAATGATAAGGGCGCTCAATTTCCTGCGTACTGCACAGTGTGGGGCTGTGTGCCTATGTTTGCTGGTTTGAAGGTTCTGGGACGCAGCAGAGAAGCGGTTGCTCGCGAGGTGTTGTAGGCGTTCTACATGAAAATGAAGGGCGGAGATTGCGTCAACCAGACATCAGTGTGTTTGCGGGAGGGTGAACTTTAATTTCTTTGTTGCAATATGCAGTCGATAATTTTATGATTAAATTTGCGATGTGTGCGCAGGCACGGTTGTGACGTACACTCTGTATGTTTTCTGCATATTCTTTCATAATAAAATCATTTGACAGCGAGCGCCCGCCCCGTCTTGTTGTTCTCCATTGCGTTCCGTTTTTTTTAATGCGAAGCATTTCTCAGCGAACTTCAGCGACTTTGAGCGTATCTATCTATCTATCTATCTATCTATCTATCTATCTATCTATCTATCTATCTATCTATCTATCTATCTATCTATCTATCTATCTATCTATCTATCTATCTATCTATCTATCTATCTATCTGGCCGCCTAAGGCTGCACTCCTGGCCGTATCGATAATGGGATTTATGCCAAAGTAGGCATGGCATAACGTGACTGTATGATGAACATGAATCACTGGTCATATCATGAAAATCATGACTAACTTGTCATGAAACGTATGATTTACACGTCACGGCCATAATGCTCCTGAGGCCGTTTTCTTACCTTGATATATCCCAAATTTGGTAACATGAGACATTTCATCATGACAAACATAAATGACTGGTGGTAATATGAAAATCATGACCTGCATGTCATCTACAACATCATCTGCATGTCATGTACAACATGATCTACATGCCACGCTCATGGCACGCTGACGGCCGTTTCGCTAGCTTGATATACACCAAATTTGATATTGCGTGACGTGACTGCGTGACGAACATAAATGGCTAGTGGTATTACGGAAATCACGTCATGTCATGTACAACATGACTTGCATGCCACGCTCATGGCACTCTCGTGGCCGTTTCGCTAGCTTGATATACACCAACTTTCGTATTGAGCGACGTGATTGTATGATGAATATAAATGATAAGTGGTAATATGGAAATCATTATGTCATGTGCACCATGATTTGCATGCCACGCTAATGAAACTCTTGCGGCCGTTCCGCTAGCTTGATAGACACCAAATTTTGTATTGAGCGACGTGATTGTATGGCGACCATAAATGACGAGTGGTAATATGGAAATCATGAGATGTCATGTGCAACGTGACTTGCATGCCACGCTCATGACACTCTGGTCACCGTTTCACTAGCTTGATAAACACCAAATTTGGTATTGATCGACGTGATTGTATGACGACCATACATGACAAGTGGTTATATGGAAATCATGACATGTCATGTGCGACATAACTTGCATGCTAGGCGCATGGCACTCACGTGGCCGTTTCGCTAGCTTGATATACACCAAATTTGGTATTGTGTGACGTGACTGTATGACGAACATAAATGACAAGTGGTAATAGGGAACTCATGGCATGTCATGTGCAACATGACTTGCATGCCATGCTCATGGTGCACTCCCGGATGTTTCGCTGGCTTGATATACACCAAAATTGGCATTGCGGGACGTGACTGCATAGCGAACATAAGTGGCTGGTTGTAACATGAAAATCTTGGCATGAATGACATCTACAATGTGATTTGCATGTCATGCTCATGGTGCGCTTGCGTCCCATTCGCTGGCTTGATATACACCAAAAAATGGTATTGCGTAACGTGACTGTATGACGAACATGAATGTCAGGTCTGATCATGATATGCATATTATGTACAGCATGATTTGCTCCTTGGTGGCTGCTTCGCATTACATCAAGCCCCAGAGTGCATGGAATCTGCCGGTTTTTATAGCTCTGCTTTTATTTTCAGGTAGCACACAATGCTTGTAGCGAAAGTCGCAGTGTTCGGGGGTATGAAATAGACCAGAAACCATTGCAGAACAACTGGAAACAGATATAGAAAATGGAAACAAAATATACACATTGAAACAAATTGAAGCTATGGATAGTTATAAGCATGTTGGCATTAGAACTGAACAAGAAAATACAGATTAGAACTATAATACGCATAATATGCAAATTGAAACAAAATACAGCTTTAAAAAAGAAAACTACTTGTAAGTATGTATAATGTAGGATTTTAGTTCTGACCGAAATTAGTATAAATGTCTTGATTTTTTTATAGAAGCTGGTAATGAATTCTATAGTGATACTGATGAAAATTCAACCCTCTGTTTACCATAATTAGTGCGTACGTTGGGCAAAAGCATCTTATTGTTATCGCTAAATGTAGAGCAATCAGGTCAGAAGATGAGAAGCATATAGAAGATAGTGCCTTGGTTATATTTTATGAGCTCTGAAATGGTTAGGATGTTGTTTTCATGGAGTATGCGTTTACCGTTACAAAAGTGGGAACTGTTTGTAATGATTGCGATGGATTGGTTCTGTAATACTTCCAAAGTATTACCACAACCGCCACAACATTATGCAGTAATTAATATGAGAGTGAACAAATGAGTGATGGAGTGACAGTAATTGGCCACGTGTAAAGTACGGACGAGTTTTAATTAGAGCGTATTTACCACATGCTATTAAATGCGAAGCATGTCTTTGCGTACTGCAAGCACTTTGAGCGTTTCTGTCTACGTATATATTTATCTATCTATCTAGCCGCCTACGTCTGAATGCTCTCGTGATCGCCTGCTTAACGTGAGCTCTACCAAAATTAGTATGGGAGGGTCACAAGATTTGATAAATGTGTCTGGCTGATGGTGACTTGAATAACAAGAAAATCTCGTCGCGTACGTAGTCAAACTCATTTCTCCAGACACGCGTGGCTCATACCCGTATGCCACGGGCCGCGGATTGTGGGTATGCGCCACAGGACTTCGACAATTTATATCTACGCAGGAACGATGAGGACAGACATTGATAATTTAAATGCGAGAGCGTGAAGAAAAACTAAGATCGGTGACGTTAACAGTGGTAATTTAAAGAGCCAAGTCAGGTCTCGAAACTGCTTTGGAAAAAGACCCTATGCGGGAGCAATAGAGGTGAAACGTCAGTTGCGGTTGTAGTGCTGGTTATCTAACTTTAAAAACATTACATATCTACTCCCATGATGAAGGAGTCATGTTGGGTTAACATAAATTGTATACTTAAGCGACATCCACTGTAGTTGGTTTAAGTAGCAATATCCAGGGCTACCATCCTCGTAAGCACAAGCGCTACATATCAGCTTACGACTTCTGGCGTTGGCAATACGCATGTTTCTGTTGGCATCATTACACAACTGCAAACAACTATTTATATGAAACGTATGCGACTGCTCAACGTATGTCAGCGCGTGCAACATTTGTACATATCTTTAGCGTCATTTTGTGACGTTTTAGTCAATAAAAAAATTACAACCGAGTCACCTTACCTCCGCATGCTTCGCATAACGTCGATTCCCATGGTACTTGGGATCTGCCGAATTTTTTTTTATATAGGATCTATGTACTTCAAGTTAGAGTCACGAGAAAATGACAAGAAAGTATGAGCAAGGACTGGGAGAAATGGATTATGAGTGAAAAGTTAAAGAAGAAATGAATGCTGCATATTTGTGATACGACGAGAATAAAACAAATTTAGTTTTTGTTGCTTTGAAAGATAACAAGTTAGCACTGTGCCAACTTGAAACATCTTCCAGGTAAGTGCTTAGCTTGTTAAGAAGAAGAAAAGTGTTTTTGTCAGATGCAAATATGGTTATGTCATCTGCGTGCACAATGGAATTTCAGGAGGACAGACAGTTAGCTAGATCATTAATATAGATCTAAAATAGGAGGTGTCCCAAATGGATCCTTGAGCGATACCATTATTAGCAGTTCATCTCTAGAATAGACATTAGAAACAGACACAGCTTTAACGTGGTTGGGTACATTAAGCGAGAAGGTATTAACGTACCGCTAATTATGAATACAACGGTGCTGAGTTCGAGCAACGCTACAGATGCCAAGAGATGGAAAGCGCTGCCGGAAACGGCAGTGCGATCGGTGTAGTGTTAGAATTAATGCAGAATAAAGTAATATCAGTTGGTACATGATAGGGTAAACTGGAGACGATTGGGAGGCTTTTTACCGTGCGGTGTGCATAAGACAGCCTGATGGTGAAGAATATGCAAACGTAACTCTAGAAAAGAGATGTTACAAAAAGATACAACCAGAGAGGGAAAAATAAAGAAAAAGAGAATACGACACTGCTTAATGTTTGTAGCTCAGACCGGTTCTTTGCAAAAAAAGTAATGATGCTCTCAAAGCCTTCTGGGCTGAGGACGGAATCGAATAGTGTCCCAGAATCATTTGTTCTAACAAACGGCGATTATCCAGTCCGTCTAGTTCATCACTACATTCTCCTCGTCTTGGCGCATTGAAACGGCTGCACTCCCACAGACGATGGGCGATGGCTTCTTCGCAGCAATAGTTTTTGCACGTAGAGGTGCTGACAATTCCAATAAGAAAGGAGTGTGCACTTGTGAAGGTCACGCCAAGCCACAGACGGCAAAGAAGAGTCTCCTCAGCTCGAGATATTCCTGACGGAAGACGAAACTTGAGATCAGGGTACAAGTTTTGTAGGCGAGTGTTTGTGAATTCCATCCAGTTCCACTGTGCCAATGTCACCCATAAACATCAGTAATATAATAAAAAATAAAAACAGGAATGCAAGAATAATTGCAACTCTACGTACATTCTCCGCATCTGTTACTAAGGACAAGTAATGCAACTCACATTAAAGCCAACTTTACACTAACAGGGCGGGGGGGGGGGTGAGGTGCATTAATCAAGTGTTCCTTTATTTACAGAGCACCCAGTCCGTAAGCGAAAAAGTTTAAACCAACAAGCAACAGCCTACTCCCACAGAAAACACAAGCAAGAGACTCCAGGAAGACAAGACTGAAGAACCCAAGCACTTCAATTACTAGCAGCAGCGTCCAATTCTAACTATCACACGCAAGGATTCATCACTTGAAGATTAAACTGGATGTAACATGTTAGCAGCAAGAATACATTTGTGAACAAAAAACAATAGCGTTTTTATGTTGCCCGGTTTCTCTTGGGTTGGGGTCCCCTTCTCCTTCCCCGTCAAAATTTCACTTGGCTCTGCCCTGTTTATTTTTCTTTTCTAATTGGCATTGCCTGCTATATTATTATGGTGCGGGCTCAGGTTTTATTCCTTTCATACCTCACAATAAAGAATGTGCCAATGTGAGGTCACGTGTCATCGATCGAAGCGTTATAGCTGCGTCGGTTCTTGAGAACGGTATGGCTGTGGATACGGTACTGTCATGTGTAGATCGGGTGGCCTCACCTGCGCGGTTGTTGCCATATATACCACAATGACCTGGTATCTACTGATACGGCATGCTGTGTTGTTCCTGGACTGCAATGGTGGTGAAGAGGCCTTATATAAGCAAATAACTGCTGATTAGCTCCATTACAGAATGGTTACAGGAGACATTGAAAAGCTGCCTTGAAGTCCGATGAGATGGACCAAACTTCCGAAGGTTTTTTAACCGTAAACTCTTGTTCTGCACAGATGGCGGTGAGTTCTCCAGCCGTCGATGAAGTCATATGCGATGTTTTAAATTTAATGTTTACAGAATTCGCGTGAATAACTGCCACCCCTGTTAAGCTTCCGAAAGAAACAGAGCCATCGGTGTAGATGTGAAGACGTCCGCTGTGGTTGTCATATACACTCTTAGTCAAGTCCCGTATAACGTCCGGTATATAAGCGGACATAAGCGGCACATTTTCATTTAAGCGCAAAGTACCGCACATAAAGCGGGCTTTCACTCGCCGTTATGCGTGACAATCTCGTCGCGACAGAATGGGCCCGCTATGCAGCCTTCTTGGCGCGAAAAAAAAAAGAAAACGCGGCGCCTCTGCGAGAAGGGGAGGTCACCTGATGGGTCGTAGCATTCAGCGCATTCTCTCAGCCCTTCCTTCTACTCGACTCTCTCCCCGCCGTGCCACGAACTCGCAAACTGCGCGGCGGCCGAGGGGGGCAAAGGTTTCGTTCCTCTGTTGGCGCAATCGGCGCAATCTCTTGTTGCCTATTCTTCCGAGACTTCCGTAGCCTTTGTTGGCGCGCTTCTCAGTTTCCATGACACAACGGCGCGAATTACTTCTGTGAGTTGCTGTTTGCTTCAAGATACACGCTTCTACCGGCGTGAAAAACGATCCCAGCGGAGCGTGCAACCACGAGAACTCGTCCGTGTGTGACGGAAATGTGAGATTGCCCACGGCGGGGTGCGCAAACTGCAGCCACGAAGCCACGTCCGTCTGGGTAAGTTGATTTCGATTCTATCGCTGTGCCGCTTAAAAGCATAGCACTGTTCCTAAACGGCTATCACACTCAGCGTGGGGGCTCCTACATAAATACACAGGAACGGAGACGTCGTTCTTCTCGGCAGCCTCTGCGACAAATTTTGTGTGGAATCCAGGTTCTAAATCGTGATGTAGATATCACGTTCATGAAAATTTACGTCATGCTTTAACTGCGGCTATTAGTTAAATTTCCGCTGCAAGCATTTCTGCGGCCGATCGCGTGTGTCGGCATTGTGTTGCTATAGATTACATTAATTAGAAGACAATGTCGATCAAGCTAGCATTTGTGTTGGGGCCCAATCTCGTAGTCGGAAGTGCCCCGTATGGCAGAGGCTTTTCCTTCTTGAAGTTGCCCCTCAGACTTGGAGGACAAAAGTGTTAATGCACTTTTCTGCGCATATTATAACCACCGCGCCGGCCCTCGTTGGCAATAACGGACGACTATTTTCACCCGTTATCAACGGGTTAACAGTAAAGTTTTCGGCTGTTTTAGAAGGTCATATGTATTTTGTTTCCAACTGCAAGTCCCCCCCTTAATGTGAAGACCATTAAAACTAAAATTATGTCACAATTCCGCTCCGTTTCTTGCTGTAGCAAACGAAGTAGTTCTAAAAGGGTTTTTTTTTAATTCCTAACCAGGGGACAAATACTTTAAAATGATAGTCGTACGCATATTGCAGAACAGACACATTTGTCAACACTGAATTTAAAGGGAACATACGTGCAACGTACAAAGCGACCTTCATTGCTGTGACAACAAACACTATGTAAATTCAGGAAACAGACGGTGACACAACTTTCAGACATACATTAGTAGCACAAGTGGTCTACGAAAAGTTGTGATAATGGCCATTGTAGCCACGTCAGGGCTTAAAGTCTCCCTTCATTGAAGGGGGGGGGGGGTCATAGAGCGCACACACATGCACACAGCAGTGTAGTGATTTCTGATTACTTTTAATTTTGGTTGCATTAACTGTGGCATGTAAATAAAACTGTATTGAAGCATAAAAAAGTGTCATATATTTCCACGTTTAGGCTCACTGCTGATATGAATGCATGTCGGTGCTTGTTTCTGGCGTATAACTGACTGATCAATTAATTCTGTTCGGTGTTGGAGCTCCATGAACTTACACCTGCCGCAAGCATGTAGTAGCGCCTAATTCGCGATAATGAGTCCAGAGGTGGCTTTAATGGGTTCTGATCCGCGCACTGTGGTGCGATGTCCGTTCATTCCGGCGCACGCCCGCTTATTCAAACTCTACTTAATTCGAACAATTTTGTAGTCCCCTTCGAGTTTGAATGAACGAGCTTTTACTGTACTCTGATTGTTCTTCGGGCATTTATATAATGTGCCGATCTAGTCAATCACTTTAAATTTGGCATTTTGGAAAGGCTTTCTCAAAAATAACCCAGGATGGTAAGGGTTACAGATATGCAATCTTGAAGGAAATAACCAAGCTGCAATGCAAACCACCAATTTAATTACTGCATCGAGAACCTGAGGCCCCAGAATGCTATGCTTCATTTCTACGCCTACTTACCTAAAAAAGTAGGCAAAATGCATGCATCTTTGGTATTACACCACTGTTAATGCCAAATTGAACGAATAAAAATTGAGTAGTAATGTAAAGGGACCTTCAAACTAATTCATAAACATGTAGCTTAAAGCTTAGGTTCCTCGTTAAACAGTATGCTGCGCCAAAGCCGAACAGGGCCGTGGCCCGTCATGTGCAGTGTCTCGAGGAAATGCCTGCAGCAGTATGACAATACCTGTTATCCTGTTTTGCTTGCGCCACATCAACTCAACAATATTGATTAAATCATTATTATTAAAATTGGAGAGTTACTATTTCCCCGCGCAAGGCACCAGTGCCAAAAAATGCCCCCCACCTCCCCGAAGGGAATCGTGAGGAAATGCGAGTGCATTTCGCGCGCGCTTCACTCCATTTATATATGGTGGTTGTGGTTCGAAGAAGGAAAAGGCGCCTAATTTCTGCATCCCGGTCGGGAGCACGGCGCAGCGCCTGTTTTTTTTTTTTGCTTTTGTTATGTTTTTTCTTCTTTTTTTTATTTATCTTTTTATTCTTTTTGTTCTTTTTTCCTTTTTTTCTTTTTTTTAATTTTTTAAATTTTTTTTTCATATATAGCTCCGCCAAGCTCCCGCGATGCGAGCGCCCTCACGCACTTGAAATGCATTCGCATTTAAAACTGGAGATGCGTAAAGCACGCAGCGATGCAGCGGTGTTTCCTATTGGAACATGCCAATCGCTGCTAATGGGCAATGAGAGACAGAAGACTCCGACTGGACACAGAAACCCGCAGTCGGCTTTTAGTTAACGCGCACGCTGCGAATTTTTATTGTTCAACAACGCACAGGAGAAATCTCCCACCGGCACCACCTTGGAGGTCAAGATCCATTGCCATATATACGGGATGGACAGTGATCGCCCGCTCTGCGTAGCAGCGCTGGCCACACACCAAGCACTCACCAACCATGGCGAGTAAACACTGTGAACGGCGGCCGCGCATCCTTCAGTGGAACTGTCGATCTTTGCGCCGCCGTCACAGTGAACTCGTTGAGCACCTTCTACTCAACGAGTTCGACGTCATAGCACTCCAGGAGGCCCGTCTTCGTGACGGCGAGTGCAGACTTCCTGGATTCACCGCGTACCACTGCGGCGCGCGATGTGAGGTGCGCGAGTGTAGGCTAGTTGTGTGCAGTGACCCTTCACACCCGCCTGCTCGTCCTCGCGCCTCTATTTACGTGCGCCGCGGACTCGCCCACTGTACCATTGACATCACCAGTGTTTTGTGCAGTGCGGTAGAGGGTGTCGCGGTGAAAGTGCGCGTTGGTGAGTGCGACACTGCGGTCGTGAGTGTTTACGTCGAGCCAGTGCACCGCTGGGACACAACTTTTGTGACGCGGCTCGCGCGGCTCCTCAGTGGCGACGCAGTGATTTGTGGTGACTTCAACTCACGCCACACAGCGTGGGGGAGCGGCCACACGGATAACCGAGGCAGGGCCCTATTGGACTCCATCGTAGAGACAGGCCTCCTCGTTATCAACACCGGGAGTCCCACTTTCGTTCGACGCGGTGTGCGGCGCAGTGCCATTGACCTCTCGATCGTCAGCGATCGGGTCCGGTCCGGTACGAGTGGAAAAGGTGTGGCGACACCTGGGGCTCGGACCACTTTCCGCTCTACCTAGAACCTCTCGATCGCCGTCGTACGGCCGTGCGCACGTACACCGTAACGGACTGGACCCGGTTCCGTGAACTTTCGGCCGCTTCCCCGCCGTCGGGCGTCGCCTTTCTGTCCCACGTATCGCGCTGTGTCGAGGCGGCCTCGCGCAAGTGTGTTGTGCCTGCAGGAACTCCGGTGCCGGATTTGAAATTGCTCAATCTTCGCGCGTTTCGCCGCCAACTGCAGCGCCGTGCAATCAAGTCCGACCGTGCAGAACACTGGACGCTTTACAACCGCCTCGACGCAGTGTGCCATCGGCACGCGAGACGACGACGCGATCACTCGTGGGGCAGTCTGTGCGTGGCGCTCGACGACCCTCGGCGCACGGCGCGGGCTTGGAGGATTTTTGGGGCCGTCCTGAACCCTTCGGGAGCCCGCTTCCCGTTTCTGTCCATCGCCGTGCGTCGGGGCATCACATACCAGCAACTGGCGGAACTCCTGGCTGACACACTGTGCCTGGGCGTCCCAGCGGCTCCGAGTGACGTCCTGCCGCTCCCGCAACACCACCGCCGTGAGTGGTACACGCCAAGCCGCTTCCTGCCCAGCCCAGGAGTCCGCCACGAAATCGGCGAGCTGTACAACGCGGACTTCACCCTTTGGGAGCTCCGCCTTGCCCTGGCATCACGCAAGCGCCGCTCGGCACCCGGCGGGGATGGAGTGACGTACCAGATGCTACGCAACCTCGACGACTCGCAGCTCCCAGTGCTATTGGAGGCCTATAATGACGTGTGGCGCACGGGAATCGTGCCACAAGAGTGGCGCGAAGCCATCGTCGTTCCCGTGCTCAAGAAGGGCAAACCCGCTTCGGAGCCGGCGTCCTATCGCCCTGTTTCGCTCACTTCGGCAGCGGGCAAGCTCTTCGAGGCCATGGCACTGAGGAGGCTCGAGTGGATCACCGAGGTGCTGGACGTCTTCCATCCTTCGCAGTGCGGTTTCCGCCGAAACCGCGCAACTGCCGATGCCCTTGCCGACGTCATATCGACGCTGGAGCAGGCGCGCCACGACGGAGAGGCCGGCTACCTCGTCCTGTTGGACATCAAGGCGGCCTTCGACTCCCTGCCACACCCCACCATCCTGGACGCGGTCAGAACTCTCGGAGTGAGCGGACTTCTCCTCGCGTACATCGCTGCCTTCCTCAGTGGCAGAACCATGCGTGTGCGCGTTGGGGGGAGTGCTCAGTGATCCGCGTCCCGTGTGTGTTGGTGTCCCGCAGGGCAGTGTGCTGAGCCCCTTCCTGTTCAACCTCGCCCTGGCTGACATAGGAGATTACATTCCCCGTGCTCTGCCGTGTGAGGTGCGTGTGGCTGTGTACGCGGACGACATTGCTGTGTTTGCGTCCGGACCCACAGCTTCCGGGCAACGTGTGCGCTCCAGTGTTCAGCGCGCGCTGGACGCCATCGACGCGCTCATCACATTCAAGGGAATGCGGCTCTCTCCGGAAAAAACGGAGGCAATGCTGGTGCACCGCAGCTCTGTGGCGCGCTATGCCATCTCGGGATTCACCCTCCAAGGAGTCACCATCCCTTGGAAGCGGCGGGTGACCTATCTCGGGGTGCTGCTCGACCACAGGCTGAGCTGGACTCCTGCGATCAAGGCCCAGTGCAAGAGCGCGAGAAGGGTAGCGTCTGCCGCTCGTGCGCTACTTGCGCGCGGCAACGGGTGTTCGCCGACCCTTGCCCTGCGCCTATTCAACGGCATGGCCACGGCGCGCATCCTTTACGGCCTCCCTCTCGCCTCTATTTCCAGCAACAACTGGGACAAGCTGGAAGTCGTGCACCGCACTGCCATCCGGCAGTATTTCAGCCTGCCCCGCACATCGCAGGTCGGGCCGACGCTCGCTGAGGCGGGCGACATGCCGCTGTCGCTGCGCGCGGACATACGCGCCCTGAACCACATTGAGCGTATGCACCGATCCCGTCATGGCCAGCAGCTTGTCTTCCGGCTGCACTCACTCGCGCACTCACGGATGGGACAATGTGCCGCCTCGTTCAGTGCCCTGGTTCGAGCCACACCGGACGCGAACGACGTGAGTGTGCCGCCGTACAGGCATCGCCCTCTGACGATCCGCACGCACATACCCGGAGTGAGGAGCAAACGCACGACGCCAGCGTGCGCGCTTCGGCAGGAAACTGCTGCCACGCTGGACGATCACCTCGCGGGACGTCTCCTCCTCTTCACGGACGGGTCTGTGCTGCGGGACGGATCGGCTGCGGCCGCCTGTGTTGTGCCTGCGCTGGAACTCCACAACCAGTGTCGTCTTGTGTGTGAGGCTTCGTCGATGGTCGCCGAGCTCGCCGCACTCGACCTAGCCGCTGATGCGCTCCTCCAGCTTCAAGTTTCGTCGGCTGCGATCCTCTCGGACTCTCGTGCCGCTCTCCAGCTCCTTGCGAGGAACACCCGGTGCCCGCCACTGGCCAAACGCATCGCGCGTAGGCTGGAGGCGGCGGAGGACCAGGGCTGTGACCTCGTGCTGCAGTGGATTCCAGCGCACATCGGAGTTCCTGGGAACGAGGCAGCCGACGAGCTCGCCAAGGCCGCGCACGCACCGGACACGCCCACCACAACAACGGTGAGCCCCTTTGATGTGGCGCGCCGCCGTGTTTACCTTTCCGTCACCCCTCGCCACCCGGACGCGCGCGTTGCGGCGGGCAAGCCACCACGCCCCCTCCCGAAGACCGGTCTGACGAGAGAGGAGCGGGCCTTCCTCCTCCGCCTTCGGGTGGGCATGCCTAGGACGGCGGAGAGGCTACACAGACTGTCTGGCACCGGAAGTCCCCAGTGTTTACATTGCTCAGCAACCGAGACATTGGGGCATGTTTTCATTGAGTGCGCGCACTACGCGGACGAGAGAAGTGAACTTGTGCGAGTGTACCGTGCGCAGGGACTCGCCGCCAACACCGAGGACGAACTCCTCTTTCCAAGGGCCCCTGCGGTGGTGGTGAAGCGTGTTATTCGCGCGCTCATCGACTACTGCAGGGCCAGCGCGCTCTTCGAGCGTCTTTGACATCAGCTAGAGTGTGTGTGCCCTCATCAAGGCTCACCGGACACCTCCCGTGAGCTCGGCGAACTTTATTTTTTTCCGAGCCAGGGCTACGTGCCCCGGCGAGCGCCTCGTGCGCTCTTACAAGGTCCAGTTGATGTGCTCCGTTCTGCGGTGCTCCTTCTTCTCCCGGCCTTCCTGGCGGCATTCCTGGCGGCTGCGTTTGCATCGCGTGAGGGCTGTCTGCTGGCGAAGATCACGAAATTGACCATTATTATTTTTTTTTCCCTTCCTATCCTTTATCTCTACACTATCCCTTTTATTCCCCACACCCCATCCCTGTGCCGCCTTGTTGAGGTGTCCTCGTAAGGAGAGACAGTTACGAGGCGGTCACTTATCTCTTCTTTTCATATTATTTTATTAATAATCACTTAGAGAGGTTGTGCAGCGCGAGCAGTCGGTTTTTTCAACCAAGAAACTCGCTAGCAGACGCTGCCTGCGTCGGCGTCGCGAGGCGAGAGAGGGGGGTAGCGTAGAAGAGGAGAGAGAGGGGGGGGGGGACGCGCATGCGCAGTGGGGCTGTGGACGCTGTGGGCACGGAAGCCTAGAGGAGGGAGGGGGGAGCGTATTAGAGGAGAGAGAGGGGGGGGGGACGCGCATGCGCAGTGGGGGGTGTGGACGCTGTGGGCAGGGATGCCTAGAGGAGAGAGAGGGGGGAGCGTAGGAGGGGGAGAGAGGAGGGGAGGCGCATGCGCAGTGAGGGTGTGGTTGCCGCGGGGAGGGATGCCTAGAGGAGAGAGGGAGAGAGGATGTTTTTCATTTATATTTTTTAAAGGGCTTGCGCATGCGCAGTATGGGTGGTCACGCCGCCCACCACCACCACCGGATTAAGCTTCGCCATAAGATGCTTCACATCTAACACCTGCCGGCGCTTACCTCCTCAACCTATCCTCCTCCTGCTCCTCCGCGGACAACGCTGGACAACGCCGGACAACGCCGGACAACGCCGCATGCCTGACATAGCCCGACTATGAAATGCATTCGCATTTAAAAAAAATCAACTCCAGCGTTTGTCGAATGGGTGCTGTTGTGTTGGCATTGACTAGCTGAGGGGGGAGCCGAGCCCCTCCTTAAAAGATGGAGAGGTTGCTAGCATGACTTAAGCTAATTGCTCATGGCACATTGCAATAGCATAAGCATCAGAGTGACCAAAATTGCATACTAAGGGATTTTGAATCAGTCATTAGCATAATCAAACAAAAATGCTTTAGTAAAGTGATATTTGTGCCTTTATTTCTTTCTGAAAAAAATTGGCCGCGTATCTGCGTGCTTCGCTGCAAATGTCGTGGAAAGACGATAGTCTTGTGCCGACTGCACTGCATGAGCGGCATGAGTACCACAATTTAATAGCTGGGCTAGCCGCTGGGCTCGTTTTTCGGACGTTTTCCGGGCGCGCTTAGACGGACGCCGGCGTTTGTCCGCTGAAATTTGGTCGTCGGTCTTTTCTCTGCGTTCTCTGATCATGTCTTGTAGAGCGGGTCGTATTTCATCAAGCGGCCATATATGTTTTGCCTTGCCTGAGACAGCGCTCTTCTACGATGAATCAGCCGCATCTGGCTGGCATTGATAAAACAGAAGAGGACGCCATCTACAGCGCTACCGGGGAACATCGGCTTGTGTTGAACAATGCTGCTGCCAGGTGGCAGCACCACAACCAGCCACAGCGTCGAAGTTAAATCACTGGGCGGAGACTTGTTTTGTACACAGCAGCGCCGCGTAATAAACACTAGGATCTTTATAATTACGTATCTATAGATTTTGTTTTAAAGGAACACTGTGAATAGTACTAAGGTATTGATGTTGTGCCTCAGGTATGCGTAATATTTGATTTTTAATTGCCCATGCTCACCCGTATGAACGCATGCTTCTTGGTCAAGATTGGAGGTCGTAAGGCAGGGGGGTTAAAGTTTGGCCAGCTAGCTGAATCGTGTGACGTGCCGACAAACAGAAAAACAGACAGACAGACAGACCAAAATTTCTCCGTTTAGGTATCCCAAGAAAGACTATCGTCTTTAAAAATTACACCATCTCCCGCTAAAGGAAACCATGTGTAGATGTGAAGCAGCGGGCGCTAACGCTTACATTGGCGGTGGCGTTGACGCTGGTGCTCATCGCAGCGTTGCGCAGGAGAGAAAACTGGGGAGGCGCAAAGCACGCAGTGATGGAGCGGTGTTTTCTACTGGAACATGCCAATCGCTGCTAATGGGCAATGAGAGACAGAAGACTCCGACTGGACACAGAGACCCGCACTCCGCTTTTAGTTAACGCGCACGCTGCGAATTTTTATTGTTCAACAACGCACAGGAGAAATCTCCCACCGGCACCGCCTTGCAGGTCAAGATCCATTGCCATATATACGTGAATATATGAGTGAACGGTTGTGCAGCGCGAGCAGTCGGCTTTTTCAACCAAGAAACTCGCTAGCAGACGCTGCCTGCGTCGGCGTCGCGAGGCGAGAGAGGGGGAGCGTAGCAGAGGAGATAGAGAGGGTGACACGCATGCGCAGTGGGGAGTGTGAATGCCGTGGGCAGGGATGCGTAGAGGAGAGAGAGGGGAGCGTAGGAGAGGAGAGAGCGGGGGGACGCGCATGCGCAGTGGGAGTGTAGACGCCGCGGGCAGGGATGCCTAGAGGAGAGAGGGGGGGAGTGTAAGAGGGGAGAGAGGAGGGGAGGCGCATGCGCAGTAAGGGTGGGCACGCGGCACACCACCACCACCGGATTAAGCTTCGCCATAAGATGCTCCACATCTAAAATGCAAGAATTGATCGATCTGGAAGCATCGCCATGTTGCAGCAAGCCAGTACATACATCTGGAGTGGTGGCACCAAATACAGAAGTGGAAGAGGTGCTGCATTTTCTGACAAGGCCGTGTGTGCATTTTCAGTCCGGCATTTTTAAATGCGAATGCATTTCATAGTCGGGCTATGTCAGGCATCCGGCGTTGTCCGGCGTTGTCCTGCGTTGTCCGGCGTTGTCCAGCGTTGTCCGCGGAGGAGGAGGATAGGTTGAGGAGGTAAGCGCCGGCAGGTTTAGATGTGAAGCATCTTATGGCGAAGCTTAATCCGGTGGTGGTGGTGGGCGGCGTGACCACCCTTACTGCGCATGCGCAAACCATTTAAAAAATAAAAATAAAAACCTCCCCTCTCTCCCTCTCTCTCCTCTAGGCATCCCTCCCCCGCGGCAACCACACCCTCACTACGCATGCGCGTCCCACCTCTCTCTCCTACGCTCCCCCTCTCTTCTCTAGGCATCTCTGCCCGCAGCGTCCACACTCCCACTGCGCATGCGCGTCCCACCCCCCCCTCTCTCTCCTCTCCTACGCTCCCCCCCCTCTCTCGCCTCGCGACGCCGACACAGGCAGCGTCTGCTAGCGAGTTTCTTGGTTGAAAAAACCGACTGCTCGCGCTGCACAACCGTTCACTGGCCACCCCGTATATATGGCAATGGATCTCGACCTCCAAGGTCGTGCCGGTGGGAGATTTCTCCTGTGCGTTGTTGAACAATAAAAATTCGCAGCGTGCTCGTTAACTAAAAGCGGACTGCGAGTCTCTGTGTCCAGTCGGAGTCTTCTGTCTCTCATTGCACATTAGCAGCGATTGGCATGTTCCAGTAGGAAACACCGCTCCATCGCTGCGTGCTTTACGCATACCCAGTTTTAAATGCGAATGCATTTCAAGTGCGTGAGGCTAGGCAAATAAATTGTCTGCATAGCTAGCCACCCAAGAGGGAGAGAGAAAAAGATTAGTTTTATTTCAGCGCTGCTGCAGGATGTCTGGGAATTAGGGTGGTTTGGAAAGGTTGTGGCCTATGACTGAGTTCTGTTTCAAGTGCGGTTTGTGTTGCAATGAGCTTGTAGCGCCCACTGTTACCGCAAGGCACCGACGCTTAGATCAATGAGCTCAGCAGGCGTATTGGCGCTGGCAGCCAAAGACGAGAAAAATAAAAAGGAAGCTCGTGTTCGAGGCGCGAGCTCGGCATGAGCAGTTGCATTCAAGCAGTTGGAATCGCTCGTTGTGTTCTAACCGTGCGCTCTACTGCGACCCCGATGTTTCCGACTAGCTCAAGGGCCGTTGTAAGGCAGGCAGGCAGCAAAGAACTTTATTAGTATCCGGAGGCGGCGCTCGACCCCCCCCTTAGGGGGTGACACCGGTGGGCCGCTCCCACGAAGGGACGGGGAGGTTAAACTCCACGGCCATGTCGTGGGCCCTCCGGATGGCCCTAAGCTGGTCTCCTTTGCCATGGCTTGTGAGGAGATAGTTCCAGTCCGCCTCCATAGAGGGAGACTCGCTGCTCTCGCGCAACGCAGGGCATTGCCACAGCATGTGTTGTAAAGTACATTTGGGGTGACCACAGCGCGGGCACCCGGATCTATGCCATCCATGTATTTCAAAGCTCCAATATAATATTTCAGCCATATTTTTCTCGTTTAATCAGCCACTTTTCATGGGTGTGGGTCTTTTTGATTGTGCTTTAAGCATTGGTAAAGATGCCGGTTGACTAAATAATGAAACGAACAGACAGTGAAGCCAAGGAACGTATTGGTATTGGGTATTTAATACCCTATAAAGTGGACGGGAAAGTGACCACTGCCATAGCTCAATTGGCTGAGCATCAGAGGTGTTACTTGAAGGTTGTAGGTTCGGTGTTTACTGATGGCAAAGTTGCTTTTTTTGTCATCTTTAATTCCTTTCCTTTAGGTTAAATTACTAAGCTACAGTTAAAAGACTACAAATAACGTACTTTCTTTGGCTGCGTTGTCTGTTGGTTCATTAGGTTTTTCATTAGTTGGCGTCTAACAAATAAACGAGCCCTTTATCCATTCTCCTTTCGTTCATTATTAGCAGGGGTCTTGTTATTGCAGACTTGATTACCTTAAGTGGTGTGTGAATTTTTTTTGGTCAGCTGCCAATTTTTAAAAAAGATCACGTGCTGCATGACGCCTTAGAAGGGAGGAGGTTTGGGCGTGTTGGTAGTTCATCGTACTTCAGATACCATAGCGCAATAAACGAACACGATACAAGACGAAGACACGACTAGCGCTTACTTTTGACCAAGGTTTTATTGCAGATCCTGAGCATATATAAACACGCATCTGAAAGCTCTTCTGAAACACGCATCTGAAAACACTATCGAGCTCTTAGATAAAAAAAAACAACACATGGCATGCTGACACATTCCTTTCCTGCTCTGGCTATCTCGGATGCTTCTACAGTCTTTTTTTTATCTTGTCGGATTGAAAAGAGAATGACACTGTGGTTTTGCATCACGTTTTTTAGAATGGGAAGCGAGTTGTCTACCTATGGCAGTATTCCTGACTATTGTGCTCGAGCAGACGCACGTTCAGGCATCGTCGTCCGGCCTACATAATATTATGCCTTCCACATGAAAGTAGAATTTGGTAAACATCTCTTTGTGCACAGGATGCAAAGATTTGTATGGTTGAACCTCAGTTGAAAGTAAGCACTAGTAGCTGTGGTATCTGAAGTACATGACGCCAGCTGACAAAAAAGAGTTCCACTCTCACCGTCGTGATTTCAAGCGGAACTCGCTAACAGTCCTAGGATTACACATTGAAATACCCAATAAAGTGGAGAAGAAAGCGACTGCCATCGTAGCCCTATTGGTAGAGCGTCTAATGTGCTACCTGAAGGTTGTAGGTTCAGTCCCTACTAGGAGCAAAGTTGCTTCTTTGTTCACTTTAGTTCCTTTCCATTTATGTCATAACTGCTACCCTATACAGTTGAAAGCCTACAAATGATGGCCCCTTTGCCTTCCTTGGCTTCAGTGTCTGATGCTTTCATTGGGTTGTCTAATAAAGAAACAAGCCCTTGATCCACTGCCAGTTTTTCGTTGACAATCGACACTCCAAGAGCATGCAGGGTGTATGGAACATTGTGCACATGTCAAGCCAATTTTTTCCAGCTCTTATTGCAGGGCATTCTGTGTGGGTAAGCAGTCTATTTAGGTTTGGCATACCGTAAATCCCGAGCAAGTGACTCCCTTCTTTTATCGGTAGACTGGAAATATGCACCAATGACCTGCCATATTCACTGTTTTTATTCGCCCGTTGACGGCGAATGGGCCTGGGTCATTTAGTGAGTGCGTATTCAAAAATTACACCATCTCCCGCTAAAGGGAACCATGTGTAGATGTGAAGCAGCGGGCGCTAACGCTTACACTGGCGGCGGCGTTGACGCTGGCGCTCATCGCAGCGTTGCGCAGGAGAGAAAACTGGGGAGGCGCAAAGCAGGCAGTGGTGGAACAGTGTTTCCTACTGCAACATGCCAATCGCTGCTAATGGGCAATGAGAGACAGAAGACAGAGACACAGAGACCCGCACTCCGCTTTTAGTTAACGCGCACGCTGTGAATTTTTATTGTTCAACAACGCACAGGCTAAATCTTCCACCGGCACCACCTTGGAGGTCAAGATCCATTGCCATATATACGGGATGGCCAGTGAACGGTTATGCAGCGCGAGCAGTCGGTTTTTAAAGACGATAGTCTTTCTTGGGATACCTAAACGGAGAAATTTTGGTCTGTCTGTCTGTCTGTCCGTCTGTCTGTCTGTCTGTTTGTCGGCACGTCACACGATTGAGCTAGTTGGCCAAACTTTAACCCCCTGCCTTACGACCTCCAATCATGACCAAGAAGCATGTGTTCATACGGGTGAGCGTGGGCAATTAAAAATCAAATATTACGCATACCTGAGGCACAACATCAATACCTTAGTACTATTCACAGTGTTCCTTTAAAACAAAATCTATAGATACGTAATTATAAAGATCCTAGTGTTTATTACGCGGCGCTGCTGTGTACAAAAGAAGTCTCCGCCCAGTGATTTAACTTCGACGCTGTGGCTGGCTGTGGTGCTGCCACCTGGCAGCAGCATTGTTCAACACAAGCCGATGTTTCCTGGTAGCGCTGTAGATGGCGTCCTCTTCTGTTTTATCAATGCCAGCCAGATGCGGCTGATTCATCGTAGAAGAGCGCTGTCTCAGGCAAGGCAAAACATATATGGCCGCTTGATGAAATACGACCCACTCTACAAGACATGATCAGAGAACGCAGAGAAAAGACCGACGACCAAATTTCAGCGGTGAAACGCCGGCGTCCGTCTAAGCGCGCCCGGAAAACGTCCGAAAAACGAGCCCAGCGGCTAGCCCGGCTATTAAATTGTGGTACTCATGCCGCTCATGCAGTGCAGTCGGCACAAGACTATCGTCTTTCGACGACATTTGCAGCGAAGCACGCAGATACGCGGCCAATTTTTTCAACCAAGAAACTCGCTAGCAGACGCTGCCTGCGTCGGCGTCGCGAGGCGAGAAGGGGGAAGCGGAGGAGAGGAGAGAAAGGGGGTGACACGCATGCGCAGTGGGAGTGTGAACGCCGTGGGCAGGGATGTGTAGAGGAGAGAGGGGGGAGCGTAGGAGAGGAGAGAGAGGGGGGACGCGCATGCGCAGGGGGAGTTAGACGCCGCGGGCAGGGATGGAGAGAGGGGGGGGAGTGTAAGAGGGGAGAGAGGAAGGGAGGCGCATGCGCAGTGAGGGTGTGGTTGCCGTGGGGAGGGATGCCTAGAGGAGAGGGAGGGGGAGAGGAGGCTTTTTATTTTTATTTTTTCTTTAACTGTTTGCGCATGCGCAGTAAGGGTGGGCACGCGGCACACCACCACCACCACCACCACCACCGGATTAAGCTTCGCCATAAGATGCTTCACATCTAATAAAGCATTTTATTAGAAGTATGTGTGTGTATT
>JALIZH010032095.1:0-31347 GCA_030522465.1 Rhipicephalus appendiculatus
GAATAGTTGAGGTAGCGGAGCAATTCTACAGAGATCTGTACAGCAGCCGAGACAAACAGGATGATAAAGTAAGAAGCAGTAGTAGCCGAGAGGAAACGGACATCCCACCAGTATTGAGGGGAGAAGTAAAGGAAGCCCTAAAGGGAATGCAAAGAGGCAAAGCCGCTGGTGAGGATCAGGTAACGTCAGACCTGTTGAAAGACGGTGGAGTGATTATGTTAGAAAAACTGGCCACCCTGTATACGAAGTGTCTCTGGACGGGAAGGATACCAGAATCTTGGAAGAATGCCAACATCATCTTAATCTATAAGAAAGGCGACGTCAAGGACTTGAAAAATTACAGGCTGATCAGCTTACTGTCCGTTGTCTACAAGCTAATTACAAAAATAATCGCCAATAGAATTAAGATATTAGAGTCCAATCAACCAAAGGACCAAGCAGGATTGCGTACAGGCTGCTCAACAATATACCACATTCATACTATCCACCAGGTGATAGAGAAATGCGCGAAATACTTCCAGCCCCTATACATATCCTGCGTAGATTACGAGAAGGCATTTGATTCGGTTGAGATATCAGTAGTCATGCAGGCACTGCGGAATCAGGGCATCGACGAAGCCTGTATAAACATACTGGAAGAAATCTAGAGCGGATCCACAAGCACCGTACTCCTCCATAAAGAAAGCGACAGAATCCCAATAAAGAAGGCAGGGAGACATGATCTTTCCTATGTTCAGTGCTATTCACCGCGTGTTTACAAGAGGTTTTCAGGGCCCTAGATTGGGAAGAGTTAGGGATAAGAGTTAATGGAGGGTATCTTAGTACCCAGTGATTCGCTGATGACATTGCATTGATAAGTAACTCAGGGCACGAATTACAACTCATGATTACTGAACTGGTCATCGAAAGCAGAAGAGTAGGTCTCACAATTAATATGCATAAAACTAAAGTAATGTGCAACAGTCTCGGTAGAGAACAGCGCTTTGCGATAGGTGGTGAGACAATGGAAGTTGTAAAGGAATATGTCTACTTAGGACAGGTAGTAAAAGCGGAGCCGAACCATGCGAGTTCAATAACTAGAAGAATAAGAATGGGGTGGAGCACATTTGGCAAGCATTCCTAAATCATGAATTGTAGCTTACCATTATTCCTCAAGGGGAAAGTATACAACAGCTGCATCTCTCCGGTACTTACCAACGGAGCAGAAACCTGGAGCCTTAGAAAGAGGGTACAACTTAAATTGAAGACGATCGAGTTGATTGGAGGAACGTAGTCTTGGTCCTGCAGTGAGCGTAGTAAGGCTGATGATCATGGCTGGTTATTTTACTCTTCTGTCATACTATATGACATAGGTTAACGAGAATCCATGTCCAGCATGATGCATGTATAGAGTCTTTTTGCAAACATTTCAAGCATCCCCTTCCCCTCCCCCGGTGTAGAGTAGCAGGCTAGAGCATGCTATCGCTCAGGCCAACCTCTCTGCCTTTCTGTGAATAAACCTCTCTCTCTCTCTCGAGATTCAAGCACCAGCGTGGCACCGCGGTAGAAATCTTCAATGCCATGCAGAGGGCTCGGTTACGGCACCGATGGCAACGGGGACCGTGATGCCGCTTAACGCAGCAACGGGCGATAAGACCTGCGCTCTAAAATGTTCTGCTCGAGCAAGAATCGAGCACAGCCCTTTTGTATGGAAAGCAGGTGTTGTGCAGGAGACAGAAAAATATGCCATATAGTGGGATGAGTCACCTTGATGCCTGTAATACTGCGTGGCAGAAGCGTAAAATGGGACCAGGCGTCAAAACTTGAGATGCGCGACGAGTGCATAATTTAAAGACCGAGCAATTTTAAGCGTTTGTGGAATTTTTGTGAACGTTTGTAAAACTGCGAGCACGCACTCGAGCTGATTTGCGTCAAAGGAAAGGTCAATTTGCTCAAGGCGAAGCCATGCTAATATAGAAAGGATATATTTCTCACCGTAATATATTTTTATATATATTACTTGTATCTTTACTAATACTTCATTTTTATATTTAACATTTCCTTTACGATTCAGTAAAAAAAATCGCAAGCACCAGTGATACGCTCACGTGGATAAAAATTAATCCTTTTCAATTTCCTTTTTTTCTCCCACATCGCCCCGGGGCAATTTGGGTCATTCTTCTAGATACCAGCTAACCAATGAACCTGATAACAGCAATCGGTAGTGTCATACACGTAAGGCTATTTTGGAACCGAGTAACTGAACAAAACGCTGGTTCAAGGATATAAGGCCAGGGACCGAATTGGTTTTCGTGCTGACATTTTTGAGAACGCAAAGCAGGCGCTGAGAGCACAGCAAGTTTTCAATGCGTCTTCCCATGCACTTCGACATAGAGCGCCTGCCAGCGACCATGCCCTTCCAACGCCGCAGCTTAATGCCCCTGAAACTTCGTAATGTAGCGACACTCTCCTCCTCAGCTCTCGTTTCTCCTCGGTCTCCTCTCCTTCGCACTTTCTTTTCGAACGTGGCGCCACCTGCCTTGCTCCTGCGTAGCAGACGCCCTTTAGCGGAGAGAACGCTTACTTGCCAGGCAGCGCGCTGAGGGGCATTCGCGCCAGCCGTCTAAATCATCCTAAAATTATCTAAACGAGTGTCACGTTGGCCTATTACACCTCTGTGTAGTGCCGCATAGGGTATACAATATCTGAGAGAGCATTCACAATGACTGTCAGTGGAAGCAACAGCAAGTGCGCCTTGTGGACGTATCTGATATACGCACTATATCGCTGAAAGAACGAGCATGCGAATGAATGAACCAGCGTGCCACCGTGAACGATTCCTTCGCGAGAGCTCGACTCGCGGATATAAACCTTCACACGAAATAGCACGCAAACCATCGCGCAATATGGCACGTATACGAGGTACCTAAACGATTAACGCACCCAACGACTTGGTAGGTCATGCATGCTTTACACAGTTACCCTCGCAACGCAAGTTCCCCGGCTGATCGGTCAACGTAAGAGCCAGTGAAAGCAATTTGCTCGGAAATATACGCGCACTCAACAAAAACCAACGGAGACTAACAATTTTAATGTAAGTTTTCGCACTCCAGTTTTGTTTATTCAAAACAGCAGCGCGGAATCTCTGAAGTTTCGCAATCACATTTTGGACCGTCCGTCCGCGCGCATGCTAAGCGTACAAACCAATACCGCGAACTCACACAAAACGTGGAGCAGAAAACGTAACCATGTATTGTTGACAAAAGAAAGGGACTCCGCGGAAGCATTAATGAAACCCGAGAGGGATGGCGACGTTCTGCACAATTAACTGCAATATGTCTACCGCGTTAGAGCGGGCATCGAATCACGCGAGCCTCGACGCATGCTCATAGAGAGAGACTTGCAAAGTTGAGTCGAAAATGTCGGCCTGAAGTTCTCACTCTGGATTTTATGCAACCACGTCTTTCGTCGCGGCTCGTTGCACTCAACGGACGGTATCATGAAGAGCTTTTGGCCGTCACTAGACTTGTTCTGGAATCAGTAGGCGCAACAGCCGCGCACAGAAACCAACAGCGACGTCAGTCTTGGGTAAAAAATTTTCACAGCAACGCGCACGGAAGGACAAGTGCGTATCCGTAAAAGAGATGCACTGTAGACCGGCGAGTCCGCGCTTCGTGAGCAAAGATAATAGTCGAGAGCGACTGTAAACAAACTAATGCTGCGCGCGGTCCCACGTGACGGCATCTGGCCAATACTGATGCCGCGTCAGCCCTTGGAGAGGTGACAGGAGGGAGAAAAGAGGAGGCGCGCATTTCCCCAAATCCCTCGCTACTTTACGAAGTTTCAGGGGCTTCACGGCAACCCACCCTCCCCTAGCGTCCCTTCATGCTGCTCACGAAAGACGGGCGGAGCGCTGCCTCTCTGCTCGATGAGCAATCGACGGCAGGCCTCACGCGCAGGTTGATGATATCACATACGCCCTTTGTGCGACCGAGACGGCCGGCTCGTTTCATATCCGCATCAGCCGCCTTCGTTGCCAGCGTTCGCGAGCATTTACTCGAAGGTAGAACATACGACGCGCGGGGTGGTGGTCTCCGTGTGGGCTTTATGCGCAAAATGACGGCGACCCCGAACGCGATGGCAATAAAAGCAGGAGGGGCAGGAACAACTACGAAGACTAGAGAAATAAGCACCTCTACGATATACAGATTTTTTTTTCCGCTAAAGACACTTTTCTTTATCAGCACAAATTAGACATTCTAGCAATGTTCAATAATTCGCCTATGCAACGTAAGTCAAGTAAAATTTCCCACACCACCAGAATCCCCTAGTGGTACATTTGAAATAGCTCAAGCATAACCGGACGCTTTCCAAAACCGTGTGCTTCGTAGCGGTATATAACGCCATGCCGCACGGAACATGACGTACTATAAGCACTATACTGCTCCGACAAGCACAGTGGCAGGAGTCCTGTCAGAATAAGGTCTTGCACTGGTACTTTGATCGCATATTGCTTTTTGTTGGGCACGAGAAGGCGTTGGTAAAGTCGCGACTGTGCCTCAGCGGCTCGTTGCACAACATTGGGCCGTATGTCCCTCCGCAGAGCGTGTAGCAATGGGTGACGTAGAAGAGCTGGTGGCCCGAGAGGGGAATGTCGTGCAGCCGCTCCTCATCGAAGGACGGCACCAGCTGCTTGAGCACAGAAAGAGCGACGTCCGTGGCGGCGCCTCTCAGAATGCTCCTCAGCACTTTTCCGTGCCATTCGGGCCCGCTCTCCTGCGGCTGCTAAAATGACGCGAAGAAAAAGAGAGATGTAGAACTTCCTGGCAACCCTGAATGTTTTTCATTCCTCGTCTCACTCTAAACAAAGCTTAGCCGCAGGCGTCGAAAGGCCGGCCTAAGCATTTCTACGCACTTCTTACTGCTACCTGTTGCCAGTGATTGTTCCGGACATCAAGCTGAATGACCACGGAAAGTGGCTGGTGGATGATTATCAGTGTGCGCATTAAATTCTTTTCATCTGCTCTCGAATGTTTCTCGCCCTTTTTCCTCTTTTAGCTGTTCAATGCGTGATCTCACAAACTGAACTACGAGCAAGGCCTTCGTAGTACAATTCACGCAAGTGGCTGCATCTTGAAGCCAACACGGACACAAGAAGTTGGGACACCACTAACAACTGCAAAGACGGACAACCGCGGACAAGAAATGAGGCACAAAAACTTGTCAGCGCACGCCCATTCAAAAGGCGAACCTATCAATCCTGGACTCGTGGTGGTCCACATGATAGATAACTATTCGGTCACATCGTTATTTATTCAGGTTAACCGATAGTTGGCTCACGCACGCGCTGCCACAATTATGAATATACCAGGCCTTAACCACTAAACACCTTTCTTCAGTGATTTGCCAGTACAAACTCGCGCATTCATCGACTTTTGGCGTGCACTTACTCTCGACAATGTAAAAATAGAATAGATGACAAGCCTCCGATTAGCGATCTCTTACGTTCTATTGTTCTCTGTTTAACACAGCGGCCCGTTTCTCTACGTAGAAGCGGCAGAGCTGCACGGAATCTTGAACATCGCACGCATAAGGCAATCGGTAAATTTGTTGATGTGCTTCACGAAACAAATGTCAGCTCTCTGACATTTGTTCTCTCAACAAACAACGTTCTCTCAACCCGTGTGCCCCTATACGCGATGCGCAGCGGTTATAGGGGCGCCACTGAAAGCCGCGTAGCGGCGGCCGTCGGAAACGCGCGCGGGTCGCGTAGCAGACGCCTCCTTTCACTGCAAGCATGACGGAAGTGCGCACGTGCGATTTGCCACTTGTGCGCGTCCCAAACGATTACTTTGAAATCAGCACGATAAACTTGTGAAAAAATATCTCGGCAGCTTGTGCTAGTGACGCGAGACTGAGTCACTGCGGAGCTGGTGGTCTTCTAGCTTGTTATACCAGCTTGGTAACGTATTTGCTTGGTTTTTTGCAAGCTATTACCAAGTGTTGAAAAAATGGCGTTAGGTTCTACGCGATAATACGTGGTTTTGGCGGGAACATGGCACGCGAGTAGATACGCTAATTACGTGATTCTTGCGAGAACGTTTCACGTGATTAGTTACGTGACTTTCACGTGATTAGTTACGAACCAACATATATTCACCAAAAACATGCTAAAGAAAACATAGCAACCAGTAGCTAGCACCACCAGCAAGAATAAAAAAAAGAAAACACGTCAGTTTCATAATCGGCTCCACTCAGGCGTGCGCAGGGTACCCCATCAAGGGGGGGGGGGGGGGGGTGCAAAGGATCATCGCAGCGCCCCAGGCCCCACCAAGTCAATGCATGGGGCAGATTTTGCGCCCCCCCCCCCCTTCCCGTGCGCACGCCTATGGCCCCACTCATAACACAGCTTCTGTAAAGCGAATGAGCATTAGTGGGGTACATCAAGGGTTTCCTATTAGCATGAAGTCATGTTACGAGGCATTCAAAAGGAGGTTGAATCGGTTGAATGTCCTGTCAAAAGCCTTCAATGCGCACAGGCGTCATGTTTTACAGCCAATATGCATATAGTTGAGGTGAGCGCACAGCGAACATTCAGCACTGGTGATCACAATCCAGTGCCATCAATAGGTAGAATGCAGCGGATTTCGGGCAGCATACGTGAGATTTCAGGGCGCTTTTGTAAAGGAGCCGTCACCTGCCCCACATTCTCTGGCATTGCGCTTCGCCCCATTCGTTTTTCAAGAGAGCCTAGGCATCGCGTCTTATCAGTAATAACAACATCATGTGTATTGTAGCGTCTACAATGCAGGCGAGGCGACCAAGCGTAAACGTAGCAGCGTTCGCTGAAGACGTAGCGACATAAATGGAGAAATAAAAGCGCGGTAACCGTTCTAACACTGCCGTAAACAAAGCGCGATTGCGTACCTTTTTCGGACAGCCGCAATCAACCGCCGCCGTCGCTATCGCTCATGAAATAGCACCGGAAACCTGTAGAAGTGCGTTCCTGGCGATTTTTTGTATGCGTTTCAGCAGCCGACAACGCAGCAGTTATTTTTCGGCATCGCTGAAGCCCGACAGAGTCGTCAAATCACGATAAAAACACATCCATCCGTGCACTCGCATACACACTCGCGGGAAGACTGCTCGCCCGGACCCGCGAGCGCTTCCGAGCCGTGGCGGCAGATGGCGTCGTCGGCGCTTTGCGCATCGCCTATATACCCCCCACTTTCTTTAGCCTGCGACATACGCTATGAATATAGGGAATAAGACAAGTGAGTTTGCATGCCCTGTCTCCAACTTGAAGCCTACGAACTAGCTCAGATCTGTCTAATTCTAAGAGGGAATTTACGAGGTGAGTATTGGATTAAAATCAACCTTGTGTAATTTTCTTTTGCAAAACCTCAGCATCACTTATTCGAGTTGAAGCAGGAGCACCCCGGTGAGGCTAGGATCAACCCGTCGATCCGCGTGGTTTCTTCAATGCAGAAAGTTTCTTTGGTTGTCTACTTTCACCTTGATAGTTGACACTGCTCAAGGAAAACTATATTGGCAAATACGAGTAGCGCAAGTTGTCTGCTATTCTGCGGTTGACGGGAATTTGGGTCTTCACGACCTTTCAAAGAATTTTCACTTTAGCATCGCCTCTCTCTTAATTAAGTCTTTCCAAAACCCCCCTTCAAGAAAGCGATTATTACCGACGTTGATGCTCGCCGCATCCGACAACAGTCTTATCTTTCCCGCTAAAAAACTCGAGGAAAAAATGTAAAAAAGATGATCGGCAGTGAGGTCATCCAACCATTCTGCAACCCGTAGGCCTTGCCAGACGCTCTAGAGAAAAAGAAAGACGGAACACCAAGCTTCTTCGTTGAACACAGGGAGTTAAGCGTCGCGTAGGGAGACCTTTGCAAGCTTTCACGGTTTCGATAGCTCTCTTGGCTTGTGATTCGTAAAATGCTTTTCATCCTTGAAATCACCAGAAAGCAAGCGCCGCCACCTGACCAACGCAGATAATGTTTTCCTCATCTTTCTTCATCGTCGTCTTCTTCCTTTCATCATCGTTTCATGCTATGTCTCTTCCTATATCACCTTTTCTCCTCATTTGCGTCTTCCTCACTCCTCACCTCTCTTTCCCACTCCTTGCCATGCTATACTGTGCACGGCATGATGTGACGAAAGCCAAGAAGAGGCCCTCTTCATCCTAACTGCAGAGTTAAAAGCGTGGCAGAGGCCACGTGCTTTGGCAGGGGTTACTGAGACTCATTGACCACGCCATCGACTCGTGAGTAGCCTTCATCGCCACCCATTTCACAGCGCTACTGTGATGTCCTCTTCGAGCGACAGTTATCGTGCTCACTGAACCCCCCCTTCCATTTCCCAACTGAATCACTTTATATATATATATATATATATATATATATATATATATATATATATATATATATATATATATATATATATATATATATTTATCGACAGGTATAGTTGCGTATTCGCATCTGTAATAATATACACCTTTATCTAGAGCCGGGCCACTTGATGGACGGTCACAGTTACGAAGCCGAAGGGAGCATATTTGGTATCAAGGCCACTTCTAAGGTGTTCCAACAGGGGCTTGCGCCATTAAAATATATACAACGGTGTTGCTCTGTTCGTACTACTAGTTGCTCTATTGCTTCTTGTTGCCGTTTCTTTTGTATTAGTATCCTTTTTCCTCCGCTCGGTATGCAGGTAGCTAAAGTACTTGCTTGGTTAGCTCGGTAAGATCTGCTACGGGGATTGGTGGCCAGCATAGGTCGGCAAAACTTGCGGAGCTCACTAAGACTCACTCATGAAATATATTTTGCGCTTAGGACTAACTCGAACTCAGACTCATCAAAATTTGCCGGAGCCGGACTCACTCAGACTCACACTCACGAAAATTTTCTTCAACCGGACTCACTCGGACTCAGATTCACCAAAATATTACTCACCCGGACTCACTCAGACTCAGACTCACGGCTCGATCTGAATCTGAGTGAGTCCGAGTGAGTCGACTCATGAGCGAGTTCGCCGACCGACGGTGGCCAGACGATTCGTTTTCGTGGCACATTTACACTTAACAGCGTAAAGCTTGGCAAAACTCCAGGATCATTCGCAAAAAGCGGGACGGGTACGTGCCGCAGAAAGTGGGTAAGCGCCAATTAGTTTCTAGCATAGCATAGCCACGCACAGCGTATATAAAAAAAGTGAATTGGAGTAAAAAGGTGCTGAAATGAAGTGAGCTTGACGAGCAGTGGTGTGAGGCCGAGAAGGAAACAAAGGATTAGGGTGAGGGTAAAGCGTTGCATACCTTTGTATCGCATAGTTTAGCAAGGGGGGTTGGAGAGACATTACAGGCTGAGGAGGGCTGATGTGTGGTTCATAATGGAGAAGAGGAAAGGGTAAAGTATAGCATAGTCACGCATTGTAGAGCATAACAGGGTGTAGGGAAGGGAATTGAGGGAGAGGAGGAAGAGGGGAAGGTCACCAGTTCCACTGTTTACTCAGTCTTCGCGCCACTACTACGTATGTTCCCCAATTTTCAATGCGAAGCATTTATTTGCGTACTCTGCGCACTTTTGCGTTTCTATCTACGTATCTATCTATCTATTTAGCCGCCTACGTCTGGGTGATCTCGTGATCGCCTCCTTAATTTCGGGTAGACCAAAATTTGTAAGGGAGGGTAAGAGTTATTGACGAATATGTCTGGCTGGTCATGAAACGAATAACTTGAAAATCCTGTCGCGTACGTCGTCAAACCCTTTCCTGCAGACACGCGTGGCACATACCCGTATACCGCGGGCCACGGTATGCGGGAATGCGCCACAGGTGTTTCACAGTTTATATCTTTATATCTACCTAGGAACGGCGAGGACATATTAGTAATTTAAATCTGAGAGCGTTAAGAAACACTAATGTCGGCAGCGTTGACCCGACGAATGCAAATAATAAATATCAGGGTCCCAGTAAGAATCGAACCCAAACAATCTGCGTGGCAATCAAGTATTCTACCACAGAGGCAAGCCAGGACTAGGAACTGCTTTGGAAAAAGACCCTACCCTATGCAGGCGTAATGTTGGTGAACCGTCAATTCTGGTTGCAGTGCTGGCTATCTAATTTCATAAACATTACATATGTACTCCTACGATTGGAGGAGTCATGTCTCATTAACGTCAATATTATACTTAAGCGCCATGCACTGTAGCTGGTCTACGTACCACAATCCGTGGCTACCATCCTCGCACACACAAGTGCTACATATCAGCTTACCGCGCTGGTGTTGGTAATGACCATGTTTCTGTTGGCATCGTTACGCAACTGTAAACAACTGGTTATATCGAACATGCTTGTAGTAGTTGCCCCAAGAGTGTTTAAAAAATGTTCAGGAAGGACGCTCTCCCAGCTTTCACTGTGACTGTGCTACGCGTTCTGCGCAGGCTTGACGGCTTTTTGCAGGAAGTTCTTCCTGCCCTCTCATTAAAGCCTTGCGTGTTTACCTTGAACTTCAGGCACTCCTCTGTAAGTGTCAAAACAATCTCGGCGCTCTAATTCTCCTTTTCGCTTAGACCTAAAATTCAAGTTGTTCACGAGGCAATATAAACGTTCTCCAATCAGGTTTGAGGCTTTCTTGTCTGCTGGAATTAACTCTTAATGAGACGTGCTTTTGAGGCATTTTGAAGTACGCTTCTCAGCGTACTTTCTCGGTGGCAGGCCACATGTATGAGCCACTAATGCACCCAACCAGCCCCCCGCGTTACTTCACCTTGCCCTGCCATTCCGTGCACATTACATTCAAAACAGATAAAATTCTGCGCACCCTCTACTCTCAGTCTGCGACTCAAAACACCTGGCTTCGCGACATTAATGAGCCATGACTGTCACTCATGAGCCTAACGTTCGGTGACATCCGGCAATCCTTTTTTCAGTGTACTGAACACCGCACTATATCCACATATGCACCCGATTCCTGCCATTTTCCGTTGAGCTATTAATCGGTGATATACCAATGATTGAGAAGCCACAAACTTCAAGGCTCTGCAGGTTATACATGCTGTAGTGAACAATGCAAACAATGAATTGTCTATATAATATGAATTAGTAAAACTCGTTCCTGGCCTAGTGTGTTAGACATACTTGAAATCAAAAGGTTGCGCGAAAATTGGACACGTTCACAAGGGAGGGTACAGGGACAAGCGCAAACTCACACTACTTTATTCATGGGCGGAACCACTGAATATACAGGAAATGGAAACACTACGATCACATGTGCATACGCCAAGAATGCCACAAGAATCACACATGCGCAGTCAGAAACCCCCCTCTCACCATTATACAGGCCGACAGAAGGATCGCTAACACATGAAGATGCCATCTGCGATATAGCAAAAGCTTCGAGGACCTCGAGGATTATCGGTAGAAGTGGGAATATGAACGCACGGTTGCTCCTCGAAGCTTTTGCTATATCGCAGAAGGCATCGTCATATGTTAGTGATCCTTCTGTCGGCCTGTATAATGGTGAGAGGGGGGTTTCTGGCTGCGCATGTGTGATTCGTGTGGCATTCTTGGCGTATGCACATGTGATCGTAGTGTTTCCATTTCCTGTATATTCAGTGGTTCCGACCATGAATAAAGTAGTGTGAGTTTGCGCTTGTCCCTGTACCCTCCCTTGTGAACGTGTCCAATTTTCGCGCAACCTTGTGATTTCAAATACTATGAATTTTCTATACTATGAAACAATGAATTGTCTATATAATAGACAATGAATTGTCTATAATATACATGCAAACAATGAATTCTCTAAAATGTAGTTATGTTTCGAAGACATAAGCCCATGCATGAAGAGTGCAAAACTCTACTTACCTCGTCTTTAACTGCAGCGTAGAAGCAATGATGATAGGTATCCAGCGCACCGGTATTATAGCCATGTATTCGATGCTCTGAGTAGGTATGTATGGTAGCAGCGGCCACGTCGACGCCGAATGCGCCCAGGCGCACCGGCGCAGGCGCCTTCATGTGGTACATGGGTGGCATCAGTATGGCTGGCTTTAGAACGTAGTCCACGCGGTCATAATAGTTGTAAAGTTCGTACAGCGAATGCCCCACTGCCCACACCGGTATCCCCCCCGCCGATGGCGTCTAAGTCCGTCCGGTGCAGAGCCCTCATCGTGTCCCGCAAGTTCTTTACGAAGCTGGCTTCCATATCCGGGTAATGGGAGAACCTGTGCCAGGAAGGTGGAACCGGAAACTGAAGCGACGAATGCTGTGCCAAATTAACACTTATCTTCCTTCCTGTCCTAGCGACATCGCTACATGGACAGAGCGAAAATTCATCATGGTTATCTATACAACATCAAAGGGAAATATTATATTGAGCCTTACGCGCGATGGGCTGTTAAGTCGAGAGGCGGCACTGTCTTCGTCCGCCATTGTATGTTCGTCGGTAGGGTTTCACACGGATTGGCTCAAAGAAAAAGCCATTTCCGACCACAGCGCTTGCATTTCGATGGCGGCACAATGTACGCACAAACGTGTACTCAGATTTCGGTACACGTCGAAGAACCATGCTGATCGAAATTTTATCTGCTGTTCCTCGCTCTATCCACTTAAAACTTGTTTTTTGCAGCTTATACAAGGGAAGCAACTTTCACCACCAGGAACCACACCGTTAAAATGTGTAACGATTTCGTGGTTGAATCGGCGGACCCATAAAAAAAATTCATCATCGTCAACCACAGCATCACCTTAGTGTGCAGCTACATAAGTTCCCACCCCGCTGATACGGCGTAGTGGCTACTTCGCAACTGTCCTTACACTAGCATAAAAGAGTTTACAAAGGGCTTGAAGGTCGCTCCCCAAGCCTACGCTGTGACAGCTGGGTGATCCGCGAAGGGCTCACATTTGCTCATTTTTTTCTTCTTTTGCCTCGATTTTCTGACGTTTCCGCATGTATTCCTTTCTCACAGTAAGTTAAAGTCCACGTGTCTACAGTTATCTCACTGGGAAAGTGCAACGACAAAAACTAATGCAAACAATACATGATACACCTGGTTACTGCAAGTTAGCTTGGTTTTACTGGTTAGGCGTTTCGCCACGACGTGACGCCATTAACGTGGTCGTCCTCACGCACGTCAGTCATAAACCACAAACGGCGAGAAATTTGCGGACGAACGACTGAGCATTGACCTGTATAGATACTTAGCCTCTGCGTGTCACCAGAATACCGGAGGCGTAAACGAAAGACGCCAGATCAGTGGTGGCACCTGAAGGCGCACAGTTGAACTAGGCAATCACTGAAAAAATTCTTGCACTAACCCAGTCTGTCGAATTTCACTATTAGTGGGCACTATCAGCAGAAGCGTGCTTTAGAACCAGTTGCCTTCTTAAGTGTTCTCAGGGCAACAACACACCAAGAACACAAAAGAATCCATCAGGGCGCTTCGTAAGATGTCATGGCCATCGTTAGGTAAGAAGGAAATGCGGAAAAGCGATTTTATATCCCGGAATACAGGACACGCTGAAACTTTCAAATTATGTTGGCGATCACGTGTCTATACGCGTAGCGCGTGAGTTTGCATCGATTCCAACCTGGCCTCCAAGTCGTGCGCCACAGCAACGTTCAATAGGTGGAAGGCTGCGTCGAGATCACCCCACGGGTAGGTGGCCCTGTCGAGCGTCTGGAACACCGTGCGGCGCACGGCGCTGGTGATGCGCCACACGTCGTCGCGCACCGGTTCGGTGTACACGCTCTCCGCAAACGGCACGAAAATGGCCATTCCCATGAACCTCATGGTGAATAGGAAGCATACAATCCGGTGGTGAATCTCGATGTCCTCCACTTTACCGTGGAAATTGGCGATCAGCTGTCGGTTGGCGAACCACGAGGTGAACTGCACGCACAGCCAGCCGATCACGAGCTCCACGACGGCCTCCTTCAGCTCTATCAGGCGGAGCGCCCTTTCGAAGTAGTATCGGTGGGTGGTGGAGATCGTGACCTGCGTGTGCCATGTTATGCAGTCATTAAAGTGAGCAATGTGTGAGCTTAGAAAACTTGCCAACCAATATTTGACACCCTCAGAAGCGCGATACGTCCTTCAAAAGTGTTGCTTAGAGTTATATTTATGCTGCATTGTAGCCATCATATGCTAACATGCTAACCTCTCAGGATTTCTCAGATTCTTATCAAATGAAGTCTAAATTGTCCCTCCATTGAGCACCCACCGCCAGCTACAGCACCTTTTAGCAATTCATGGGGTAATACAAGGGGAAACCCCTACGCAATGTAGCAAGTACATTCACTACACATGAATTATATATTTTTTTTTACTCTGCACTATTACGCATTAGGCTTGCTTTGCAATGTGAGGAAGAACACTTTATTCAATACACCGCATCCATTTGTTTTCCCCTATCTGGCACATATATTTTACCCCGCTCTCCATCAACCACATTGCACCACCTGCGAAGCGCCCCGGGAAGATCTTTCCCACTGTTTGCGGAGCTGCCCCCAGTCACTGGCAGAAGCCCCTATTCCCAATCCTTCCATTTCCTCGTGGGAGGCCGTTCTTCGGGCCCCTAGCACGGACGACCAGCTGTGGCTGGTAGACGTCCCGGACGTCTATATTAACGCAGCGCCCGCACCTACTAATCTACCAAACAGTAATTAGACCGATGCAAAATGTAGAACTGTGGTATTTGTGCCCCAATAACATCTAGTTGATATATAAAATCAATGCAAGACCGATCGCCGTAATTTGTGCCAATCACAACAAAAATTCGATTGTTATCTCGATGAAATCCATAAGGTTTTCAGAGTTGGAGAAAAAATTGTCTTGATATTACTTTTTAATGCTTATTTTCCCCATTCAACCGAACGTGCAAATTTATTTCAGAGCTATCGTACTTCTATTTCGCCTGTGGATCATTTCGACTAAGCGACCTTTCCTTTTAGCTTTACTTATATTGTCGCACTTGTTCTCAATGACTATCAAACACTTGCATTACCTTTCCGACTCACCTGCTGCGACCAACTGCGTGTCATTCAAAGAATGGAATAGATGAACAATTCTCTGAATGGGTCGCTTATCGACTGACTCATTCCCCCCTGTAAATGTCTGTACGCTTGTAGGGTATTACAATAAATAAATCAACAAACAAATATTCGTATTTCCCTCTTCCCCAAACACTCGTCTATAGTGTGTTTGAAGGCAGTCATTCTACACACAAGGTTTATTGAAAATTTTGAGGCTATAAAAAAGCCTGCTCCGCACATCCTGTGTGTTCAGGGGTACCCAAGCACGAAGGTTGGACGCAGTAAACACTTAAATATACTTTAATTTGCTTTCAAAGAGCTCCTGAATGTTCGTGCTCGCGATTTGACACAAATCGCTCGTGCGACTGACAACGCCGCGCTTGTTGTACCACAACCGTGTGACGTGCAGTTAGCAGCGACACAAGGCACCGCCACACCGGACAAGTCTAAGCAGCACCGGCTGCGAACCCAGACTCGCTCGTTTTTCGCAGCGCATTGGTGGACAGTCGAGCTTGCTGGCCTATTGGTAAGTGCTTCGCATCGTCGCGCGAACCCACCACAGCAACATTTAACGTGCTCGACTGACTGCCGAAGACACCCAGACCAATCGCGCAAGTGTGCGGCAGTGGGCCGGAGAGCACAGTACGCATTGTATGCGCCACTGTTTCGCGGGCGCTGTTTCTTAATGTTCATTTCGGCTCCGAGAATCCGAAAGCGAAATTAGTTCGTAGAAATAATGCCATAATGCATTTTACAGCTAGAAAATGTTCATCCTCGACCGTTCATTAGGCTTCCTGGAGCAATACGAAGCGCTTGAAACAAAGAATGCGCAAGCCACAAAACTCATGTCTCAACCCCCCTTTACCGATAGTCAGAATAGTCGTAGTGAGTTTTTTGCAGTACTCTCTGCCTTGTGGACAACCCGCTTAATACGTACGCGCTAGGAAATTTACGGACGACTTATCCACAGATGTGGCCCCCCTCTGCTTTAACACTGCCATACGGCCATTCGAAGCGAACAGTTTTGGCAAAACGTAAAGAGGGTGAAGAAGGCCCTAAGACAGAGACGTCATCAGAAAAGTATTAGGGAAAGCATCACGACTACCACACAACACCGCAGCTACACTTGCAGCAGCGTTAGGACCACTTGAAAGGATCAGCGGGTTCGCGGTGGTAGTGGTCTGTCTTTCTACCCGGTCTTTTCTGAACGCTCTGACGAGGACTCAACGGCCATCCGGAGACTCTTCGAACGTATTCGAAGCGGTGTTCGCATGCTTCAACAGTGCAATACACTCATAGTAGAAGCGCCACCTTACCACGTCGCAAGCGGGGAGCTTGTAGTGCTTCGCGATGGTGGTGGTCCAGCGTTCCCAAATTCCTGAAGTGTCCGACTGGTTTCTTTCGAACACGTAGATCCCGGCCTCCACGAAGTACAGTTCCATGAGCGGATCGTATACCTGTGCTTCAAAGTCCAACATCTCTTCGAAGGTGACGCCCTTTGTTACACCGCCCCCCGTATTGTGCGTACAGCGTTTCGAAGTATGCTCGATGGGCAGGCGACCCCAGCCCCAACCGCGACGTAAGGATCTTTAAGCCGTCAAGCTCTTTGGAGGGTATCGCACGCACCTGCAAGATTGGAACATTGATCTAACAAAACCATTCCTCATTTATTTACGTCTGACTAAATACTCCTTCAGCTAAGGCGGCATACTTCGTGCAACCGATTACCGGCGCTACAGCGGAAAACGACTCCGATCAATTCCGATTCCTCTCTGCCTGACGTCATATATGTGTCTCTGCAGACGCAAACTTGGACGTTCACTGGCCTCTTATACTGAACAGCTTCTTAAAACATTCGTCTTTCACTGCAGATTCCAGTTTTGTTAGTAAAATTAATAGCATCGATTCATGTATTCAAGTTTTCAGTGTCTTAACAGCAGAGAACAGATATTGAGCAGACAAAACCTTTACTTTGTGTTTCTACGCTGAAAGTCGAAAGTTTGCAGTTTCTCAATTATGCGGGTTCCTACATTACCGGACGTTATGCGTTCTGCACAGAAGTATGAGTAGGGCTAGACTAGGTACACGAATGCATTGAACGCCTTCAGCTCACGGCCAGTTACGATACAAATGGCCTCGGATACCTCAAACCTGAAACCGCTGAGACGTTCCGTGAAGAAGGTCAGCAAACCCGGCCAGTTCCACTTGTCGCTCAGGTGAAGCATGGTGCTCACGACATCCACCAAGGCAGGGTCACGTGTTGCGGGGTGTTCCGGCCAGTGCAGGTTGGCGTCACGCATGTATCCGCGGAGGCGAGGCACGTAGTCGGTGTCCTGGGTCACGACGTCATCGCAGGTCTTGAAGAGACGTGCTGCCCTCTGCGGCACCGTCTGACCCTCGGCCGGCACGTCCACATGTCTGTCGGAATTGGGTACGCGAGCTTATCCCTACTGCGGACGCTACAAAGATTTCGTTAGTTTTCTTATCGCCGCCGTTAAGCAGAGGCGGGGACGCTCAATTAAAAAAAAATTCTGACAGATCCCACACATTGTGCGAATAGGTTTCATGCTAAGCAAACCAACCAGCGAGTCGCTGTCTGTGCTGAATTTTGTCGCTTTGTGCCAAGCGATACGAGGTGGACCGACGTTTTTGTGTGCATAGTTGCTCTGTATTTATCGTGGGCTTGCGAGGCATGATGGCTTAAATGTAGATTATAGTCCGACGAAATGTGGGCACGCACGTTAGAGCACATTCGTCAGTTTTGTGGAAACGACGTGCAGGCTACATTGCGTTGATCGGCATATCCTATGCAGCGTTCGTTAGCGTATTTCTCCGGGGTCAAGCGACGCTTTAATATAGCTTGCTCAGCCATAGCATCACACATGTAATGTTTATTACATGGTTACAAACACCGACACCTAACACATATACCACTGCTATCACTGTTGAAGATACGCCACCATGACGCCTTCCTGGTACCATTTTGCAAAGCAATTTCAAGACCTGCCGTGGCACTGCGGCAGAATACCCGACTGCCACGCAGAATGCCTCGGTTCAATTCCGGCTCGCATCCTGGTGTTTATTCTTTTTTATCCGTAGGATTTCTTTATTCACCGACGACGCTGCCGACACCGCCGTTCCTGGGTCTAAATTGACTGGTATACGCGTGCGTGTCACAGATGACACAGGCAAAGAATTTTATGGCGTACACGATGTAGTGGGAGTGAGTACACCCGACGACGGCAGCCAGTCGAATCCCCTGCGGAGCCTCCGGAGCTCCCGTTTATTCCCATTAGCCAAGACCCACGAGCGCCAGCGCCATCTCCAAGACTTAACGGACACTACATCCCCCTTCTTCAGGCAACTAGCGCACACGCAAGGGATGCACACTGGAGATGATCACAAGATGAGTCTTCTTGGCGGTTTTATTGATTCGACCAAACCTTGACCTCCTTACAGGGCGGTCCCCGGTTACAGGGCGGTCCCGTCTCTCATGTAGTCTCATCGGACCCAGGCGCACTTGCCGTTGGCGTCAAGGATACAGATGACTTGTTCAGATGTGCACCTTGTGCCGCATTCTGTGGCGTCAACTCTGGAACCAGCGGAAGTGGCTGGCTCTCAGTGTCTGCTTGTTCTGACGGCCCCAGTGCAAGCGGCGCGTTTCCTTTTCTTGGAACAAGATGTCCTCGGTTGCGTTGGATGACGCCTTTCGCAGTTTCAACCACGTATGAGCGTGGACGTTGAGCGGGTGACAAGACAACGGCAGCGCACTTCATATCACTCACCCAAACTTCCTCTCCTGGCTCTAGTCGGCGAAGAGGAGAAGCTGCATGCCTCCTGTTATAGTCCTCCGGCTTGTTTTCTGCGGGCAGCTTCATCGTGCGGGTCGAATACTGAGGCATCGGGCCAAGCGGGCTGGAGCTGCTTTTCAGTCTTTGGGACACGAGTGCGGAGGCGCCTGCCCAAGAGAAGCTGTGCAGAGCTCAAATCGTTGATGCACGGGGTGTCCCGATACGACAGTAAGGCCAAGTAGGGGTCTTCAGTTTTTTTAGGAGGTTCTTGACCGTCCGCACCATACCTTCCACTTCTCCGTTGGAGTGCGGGAAGCCGGGACTACTTGTAACGTGACGAAAGCCGTAGGTCCTAGAAAAGTCAGCAAATTCTTTCGCTGGAAATTGTGGCCCGTTATCCCTGCGAACCTCCCTTGGGATGCCGTAACGTGCGAAGACGCTTTTGATGGCAGGCATGACGGCGCGTGTTTTTGTAGAGCGCAGGCTCAGGGCCTCTGGGAAACGGGATTGGTAGTCTACGATGAGCACGTAGTCTCCGCCGTTCAGATGAAACAGGTCAATAGCGACGACCTCACAAGGTTCTGTTGGAGTCCCAGTAACAAGCATAGGCTCGGGGCGTTGAACTCTGGTCTCAGCACATTTGGAGCAGTTCATCACCATAGTCTCGATTTGGGAATTTATGCCAGGCCACCAAACAGATTACCTAGCTAGAGACTTTTCCTTGATGGGTGTCGTGAAGAACCTGCAATATGCGCTGCTGGTAAGATGCCGGAATCACAACACGAACACCTTTCAGAAGTAGATCTTCACGAATGCTGAGATCGCCTCGGTACTGCCAGTACTTCCTTACGTGTGTCGGCACACGAGACTTCCTGGGCCAGCCTTTCGTGCAGTACTGGAGGAGCAAGTGGAATTCCGCGTCACTATCTTGCACCTGACGAAGCTCGTGAAGGTGTGCTGACAGGGTATCTAGCCGAGCGCGAATAGTCTCCTGGACAAAAATCTCGGTGTTGTCAGCTTGTCTTGGAGTAGACTCCAGGCTTGAAACTTGTCTTGTAGGAGCGCGCGAGAGCGTGTCAGCTGTGGCCAATTGCTTCCCAGGTGCGTAGAGCACTTGGTAGCAGAATCGCATCAGTTTCAAGCGGAAACGCTGAATTCGGGGTTGGCAACATGTCCACATCCATGGAGCCGAGCAATGCCACGAGAGGTGATGAGCTGTTTCAATGTAGAACTTGAAGACCACGGACGAACTCCTGGAATCGTTGCACTGCCCATGTAACGGCCAAGGCCTCTTTCTCAGTCTGGCTGTAACGTTGCTCAGTGGACGTCAGCGACCTTGAAGCAAAGGCAACTGCTCGGCGTTGGCCACTGGGTTGTTCTTGTAACAATACGGCTCCCAACCTGAAAGAGCTTGCGTCGGCGGACACAGTCGTCTTGTAGGCAGTGTTGTAGCGCGCAACACAGAGGTCGGAACACAACAACTGCTTCAGGCTTTCGAAGGCAGTCTGCTGATCAGGTCCCCATGTCCAATGGGAGTCTTTGCAAAGCAGAGCGCGAATTGGGGCCGTTGTCTCCGAGACATGTGGCAGGAAGCGTCCCACATGGTTGACAAGCCCAAGTAGACGACGAACTGCGGAGACATCTTCGGGAGGTGACATATGCTGGATCGCTGCAATGTTATCCGGATCCGATGAGATGCCTTCAGCGGCTACGATCACACCCAAAAACTTGAGGCTGCTAGCCCGAAAGCAGCACTTCTCCCGTTTCAGTGTGATGCCTACCTTTTTTAGCCGAGCAAGAACTTGCTGAAGACGCTGGTCGTGCTCTTTGCGTGTCCTGCCGAAAACAAGGATATCGTCAATCATATTGACATTTCCCGCCTAGCCTTCAAGTATCCGAGACATCTGACGTTGGAAGTACTCGGGCGCAGACGCTATCCCGAACGGTAGTCGGTGAAAGCAGTAGCGTCCAAACGGAGTTATGAACGTTGTGTACTCTTGCGACTCCAGGGAAAGCTTTACTTGATGAAACTCGAAGTGGCGTCCAGCTTTGAAAAAACGGTAGCCTCCCCCGGCATTCCAAGGCACTGGTCAACCGTCGGCAAGATGTGACGCTCACGAAGGATCACCTTGTTGAGACGCGTCAAGTCGACGCAGAGCCTATACTTGCCAGAAGCCTTAGGTACGACGACCAATCCAGAACACCACTCTGTTGGTGCACCGACGCGGCGAATTACTCCATCAGCTTCCAATTTATCTAATTCTGCTTTTACCGCACCGTGCAGAGGTAGAGGAAGACGACGATCGAAGCTCAATGAAAATGGCATGGCGTCTGGTTGAAGCCGAATGGTATACTCCTCTGGCAGCGTCCCCAGCCCACGGAAAAGGCTGGGATCTAGATGCAGACTGCTGGAGGCTTCTTGCTCTTCGGACAGGACATCCGAAAACTTGCAGACGCCCTGGGCTTGAATAGCCGGAAAACCAAGCAGTGGTACCCTCTTGGCGGCGAGAACATAACGCTTCTGTTTGGTAGATCGCCCCTTCCAAGATAGAGTCGCTCTGAAAGTACCCCAAACAGAGATGGGGTGGTTTCCTGGACCTTTGAGCTCTCCTCCTGGTTGTTCATGAGCTGGTGACCACAGGAAACCTCGGAACCCGAGTCCACTTTGAACGAAACGGAGTGCCAGTTCACGAGCACGTCGATGAACTTGGCGTTCAGGTGCTTTTCAGTAACAGCACTGAGCTCGATAGAACTGGCAGAGGGCTTACGTTGCTGCTTGTTGGCCATTTTTTTCTTCTTTTGACACACAACCTCGACGTGCCCACATTTGTGACAGTAATTAAAAACTGCGTGACTAGCCGGGCAGTCCGAACGCGCATGTGAAGCGTGACCACAAAAACCGCAGGTGTTGTTCTGCCTTGTAGCTGATGCTTCCTTTTGTCGACGAACGCCCGTGGCGTCAACTTCCAGCTGACGGGCGTTTTGCCGCAAACGTTGTTGGCCTTCCTTTTCGGCGTCTTCGTCTTGACGAGCGTAAGTGAGCGCTTCTTGCAATGTTAACTTCGGGTTGCGGCAAAGCTGGTCCGAGAGCTTCTGATTTTGCAAACCAACAATAAAGCGGTCCCGAACAAGTCTTTCTTCGACGCTACTTGAACTGTAGTTGCAGCGTTTAACCATTGTACGCAGAGCCGTGAACAAGGTATCGATGAACTTACCGGGCTCTTGAACGCGGCGATGGAAACGTGCAGACTCATAAGTTCGTTCGGCGGATGAACAAAGTGATCGCCGAAGGCCTTCTTTGAAACTGATAAGTCCTGAAGGGCGACGTCTCCAAGTGGCATGGACGCTAACACGACTCTTGCTTGAGGGCCCATGCAGTACAGCATGGAACGCACCTGCACCTGCTGTTCCGCAGCATACAGACCCGTGGCGCAGAAGTTGTCATCGAACTGTAGAAGCCACGTTGTCCAGGATCCTGAATTTTCAAAGTCGAATGGTGGCGGTGGACGCAGCTGTGCATGTCCTGCTTAATACGGCTAGAGTGTACTAGAATGGGAGAGTGGGTCCACTGGAGCGGGCGTCAAGCGGCGCGGGTGAAGCAAAAAGCGCTGAAAATTTGCGGCGGCGCTGCAGTCGCCTTCACCTGAAACTCCGTCTGTTCCGGCGGTTGGGCCGGTGGAGCAGCGGCTGTCAGCGCTCGCGGTGACTGCGAGAGCGCCGAGCTGTCGTTTGCTCGACGCCCCGCCGCTCGCGCGTCATTTTTACCATTTGTTAGCTAGCTTCTTACAACCTTGTTGGCGCGAAAAAAGAATCGAACGCAATGAAGCTAGCCCTGCTGCAATAAGCTGCGAGCAGGGTATTTAGCGAAATAAACGTGCGAGACGTGGTGCAAAGCCGTCCACGCTTCGCACGAACGCTGCGGGATACGCTTGAGACGCGACTGATGCGCGACGGTCGGTCTGCCGCCGGCGGCCGCCGCCGCCGCGGGCGTCACCATGGCAACATCAGCGGTAACCATGGTAACCTTTAGGTGAAGACGATGGTGGCGCCGCCTGGATTTTCAGAAAACAATGCCTCAGCGCAGAGCCCTGTGTGGACCCACTCCCCCCATTCTAGTACACTCTAATACGGCGGAGCGGCTGCGTTGGACCCAGCAGGCGAGCTCACCGTTGGTGAAGTCGTCGCAGCGTTGGTGTCGTTCATGGCTTGGCGAAGAGACGACACTTTAGCGACCGACGCAGTTGAGCACTGCTGAATTCGAAGTGCGACGCTGCCTTGTCGGTATCAAGACCATCTGCATCCCACTTCTGACACCATGTAGTGGGAGTGAGTAGTGGCAGTGAGTACACCCGACGACGGCAGCCAGTCGAATCCCCTGCGGAGCCTCCGGAGCTCCCGTTTATTCCCATTAGCCAAGACCCACCAGCGCCAGCGCCATCTCCAAGACTTAACGGACACTACACACGACAGGCTTGTGATGTTATTCATTGCGCGACCTCTTCCTCACTTTTTCATACACTATTGCCCTTCTATGCCAGTTTTGGTATATGCCAAGTTAAGGAGGCCACCACAAGAACGCCCAGGCGTAGGCTGCTAGATAAATAAAAACCGTCAAAGTGGCTTTGGATCGCTACGGAATGCTCCCCATTTAAAACAAACAGAAGTGTAGCCGGTTGCTGATGGGTCCCCCCAAAACGGCCGGAGCCGCCTAGTTGAGCAAATCGCCGCTGTCGGCGCCACAACACGGGCCGCACCGAGGTGTTTAACGGAGAATATGAGTATCTTTGTGCTGCGGGTTTGCCTGAGGGACCTCGAATTCCTGGCAAATATCATCGGCGACCACGCCAACAATCACCTGGATACATTATTTTCCTCCGAAACAACAATTTCTTATTTCACCATATGCACCGTTAAATTGGGATGAGACTTTCAAAGTGAGTTTCAATATTTCGCTGTAATGCTGTGGCAGTAAATTCTAAGGGCATAAAATTTGCAAGGAATATTAAATATAGAAGCAGGTTGCATGGGAGCTCCAAATTAGTTTAAAATTGTATTCACTTTTTTTTTTGGTTCTCAGTATTTTTATTTTGTTCAGTTTTACGATTGAAGCTCCGAAAGTTTTACAGAAGTAGAACCATAATTGTGAGCGTGCGGCAAAAATTAGCTTTGTTATGTTTTCTTACACTTGTCAATGTATGAAAATTACGACTAATGAATGCTTTTCATACTAAAACAATATAAATGCACCTAGGCTACTGATTCTGCTTCCAGTAGCATGACTGCTACAAATCAACATGTCAGTTTGCGTTTCATCATGAGTTATAGTTCCTGAAAAAAAAAATGTGCCCAAACCTCCAAAAACGTTTTGAGGAAGACGCACAAATAGCGAGGGGGGCACATGCACATTTAATGCCTGCGTGTCGAAGGAGAGGGACCAAAAATTATTTTTGAACGAAACGCGTGATAAATTTCCTGAAAGATAAAATTCTCCATCAGACGACTCCGAAATTCCAAAAGTAATTTTTTTTTACCAAACTTCGTCTCACCCCACCTTAATGCCATGCAGTAATATACGGAAACTCGTGGTAGCCGACGCTGATCTTTTATCGTTCAAACACTATTGTGCAGAAGCCCGTCAGCATGCTCATAGGTGGCGAGGTTACAGCGCCGCGCTCGCGAAGGAACACTCGTTATTTGTATCTTTTTTTTTTTGTTTGTTTTATATGCGCGTGGCTGTGCGTCCACTAGCGCAACGCGGACGGAACTGTGCGCACAGCGTCAGGCTTGTGAAAGTGAATCCAGCACGACGCAAACGGCCGTAGTACATCTTTCTTTTAAGTGCAGAGCAGTTCAGGGGCCCTGACTGTCGTATGCTGTCCTCGTCTTTTGGCGTTTGGCGTATCTCAAGAAAAGCCACGCGTAGCATATACATCTATCAATAGCCGTGAATAAAAAGTTGGTGGGAAAGGGAAGTGAGGCTGAAGAACAGCGATGTGAGCGCGAGAGGAAAAAGGGAGGAGGAAGGGAATATGCTGTCATCATCTTACGTCACCGGTGGGCGTCACGCACGCATGCAATATAATAATTGTTGTCGTTTAATGTCTGAAAACCACGGCATGATGGTGAGGAGTGCTCCGGAAATTTCGTCCACCCGGGGTTCTTCAACGTGCACCTGAATGTAAGTGCACGGGCACGCGGGTGCACGCAAACAATGTATAGCATAGTCATGTACAGCAAGTGCGCTGCAAAGAGAAGCGAGGGCGAGGAGGGTTGAAAGGAGGAAGGGAGAAAGTAAGTCATAGCAAAGTCATGTAGGGCGTCGTGCGGGAAGAACCATTATGACATAAGGGGTGGGAAGGGAAGAGAAGATGAACAGTGATACGAGGGTGAGGAAGATGGAAAGGAAGGAGGGAGAAGGTGAAGTCTAGCAGGCAGAACCATGTAAAGCATGGTCATGTATACCCAGGAAGGCAAGGGAAGGGAGGGTGAGGAGAATATACAGAAAAGGGAGAGGGTAAAGCCATAGCATAGCTATGTATGGCGTTAGGCAGGCAAGACCAATGCAAAGCATAGCCATGTCAAGAAAGGAGGCGGGAAAGTGAGGATGAGGAGTGATATGAGGGTGAGCAGAATAGGAAGGATGGAGGGATAGCATAGCATAAAGCATAGCATAGTCATCTGTTTGATTATGAAACGGCACGACGAAATGACACGCCACACTCACGAAGACAGGAAGACAAGCGCCGGACTCTCAACTATGTGTCGAATAGCTGTGTATAGGAAGGGAATGGTAAAGCGAAGTGAGGGTGAGGATGATGGAAAGGGGAAGGGTGAGCGTAAAGCATAGCATAGTTATGTATGGCGTTAGGCCGGCAGGATCACCTATAGTGTAGCCGACTATATGAACTGGTGGTAAAGAAAAGCAGGGGAAAATAAGGCACGTCATAGTCATGAATGACGTTAGGATGGCAGAACTAGGTGTAGCACAGCCTTGTATAGCAGAGAAGAGAGGGTGAGGAGGAGTGATGCTAGGGTGAGGAGGATGGGAAGAAGGAAGTGAGAGGGTAAGGCATGACATAGCTACGAATCGCGTTACGCAGGCAAACCACGTAAAGTATAGCCATGTATAGGATGAGGAGGAATGATGTGAGGGTGAGAAGGATTAAGAGAGCTAGGGCGAGGTTAAAGCATAGCAAGCCTTGTATGGCACCATGCAGGCAGCGCCATGCATAGCATACCCGTGTATGGCGAGGGGGGCGCGAAAGGCAATTGATTGTGAGGATGATGGAAAAAGTTGGGGAGGGAAAAGCATGGCGTAGTTATGTATGGCGTAAGGCTAACAGAACCATGTGTAGCACGGCCACATATACAATAGCCATTGGTTAACCTCCCTGCCTTTCTTTTGCTTTTCTCTCTCTCTCTCTCTCTCTCTCTGTGTAGAATAGCCATGTGTAGGAAGGGTGGAGAAAAGGTGAGTGAGGGTTGGAAGGACGGAAAGGGCGAAGGTAGTATGCTGTCACCGTAGCTGTCACCTTATGTCGTCACTCGGGTGTCACGTAGCAGGCAAAACCATGCATAACATTGCCAACTATAGCAAGGGGGTGAGAAAGAGAAGTTAGAGTGCGGAGGAGGGTAAGGAGGAAGGCAGAGGGTAAAGCATAGTATAGCCATGTATGGCATTACGAAGGCTAGACCAAGTAAAGCATAGCCGTGCATAAAATGGTATAGTTAGGGTGCAGGGATGGGGAGAGAGGGGTGAGGGTGAGGAGGATGGGAGAGGGTAGAGCATAGCATAGCCTTGTAAATGTAGTGTATCAATTGGGCAAAGACGTGAAAAGAGTGAGGAGGAGTGATGTGAGAAGGAGGAGGGGAGACGGCACAGCTGCAGCACAAATGAAGGTTCCCTTTCCCGCCACGGAGGCCCTGCAAGCCGCTCGTTTAGAACGCCATCGCGCGCTTGCCTCCCCCCCCCCTCCTTGCCCCCCCCCCCCCTCCTTGCGTGGCACCCCCCCTCCTTGCACCCCCCCCTCCGGACGCCCATGAGCGCAGCCAAGACAGGAGAAAGCGACACATAACACACACAGCGCTCACTTTTTGTTCAATGTTAGCGCTTTGTATGTGTGTTGTGTGTCTTTCGCTTAGTCCCGTTTTGGATGCGCTGTACGTTTCGAGTAGTTATTGTTGACCAGGGTTGTTTAAGAGCGCAGAATTACACCGAACGCGGGTCGCTTCCCATCTGTACATTTGTCGTGTTAATGCGTGAACATCTCTTTCTTTTGAAAAAGAAGAGAGGCACATGAACGATCATGTGCGACAAATACCGTGAACTATTCAGAGTAATGCATCTTTAGGTATCAATGCATGAAAAAACAAGACCACGGCCGTCTATCGTTCAAACAATAAAGGACGTCAGGGGAAGATCGTCGCTTCAATGAAGTAATGAAAAATTTTTCGAAATCATTTTGAAATTATTTTGAGTTGGCTCGATTCACACGAACAAAATGGTTTCTCACCTGGCGTGATCCACAACCGCCGTGAGCAAGCGGTAGCTAAGACGAGCGCGAACCGCTTTCCTGTTCGCTCTTCCGCCGCACACGAAACTGTAGAAGTCTTGGCAAGGCGCCACGGACCAGTCCATGCTTTCGCGAAGACGCTGCACGAGAACCGACACGAGTCACATATATAAGCGAACATTCTGCGCAGTTGCTTCGGCGATTTACCGGTTCGCTGGTATAAAAGTGGTAAGTTAGAGGAGTACATATACAGCGAAATCTCGGTGATACGAATCTCACGGGACCACCTAAAATATTCGTATCATCCGAAATTCGTATCACCAGAAAAAATGGAAAAATAGCCTGCGACAAAAGAAAGCTGGCGTACATTTTCATTTATTGCTTTTCTGGGCCGCAGCAACGTCAGGAAGAACTCTGAATGATTGTCAGTTAAGTTTTTAGATGTCGGCAATCATACCAGGTCTCGTAAATATACGACCCGTACGCGCGTGCTTAATTAATGAACCAGGTGCGTTGTGACCCGTGAAAGCAGCCCCTTCCAAATTTCAGTATGCTCTTTCGCGTGACAACTGAGTACTGCAGCGAAAGTAACGGCAGAAGCACTCTGACGCGATAGATCAAGGCCACAAAATTTCAGAATCACGGTCCTATGTTATGATTTTCTTATAGCGGAGGTGTTGGGGGGTGTTTTTTAGGACATTTACTACCGTGCCCGCACAAGTGCGACCTCAACAGTCGCGCATGTTGACGTTGTGAGGCCTGACTCCTTCGCGAAGACCGTCGTCGCCTTCTTTCGGTCCTCGTCCACCTTTCATAGGATGTCTGATGCAAGAGGCAGGCACGTGTAAACACCGTACAACGACACCAGCCCGCGTCGACGCGTTACAAAAAAAAAGCATGGCGCCAATGCCCTCCTTAATCTAAAGGCGAAGACACATGGAGGCGCATTAGAGCCTCAAAGATTCGCGCACACAATCTCGGAGACCGTGACGCGTCTCTCAAGGTTTATTCTGAACCGTAACGAAAGTATTTTTCTTACACCGTGATTCTGACGATTTGGCGGTGCGGCGCACCTGCCCGCGCTTGCGTTTCCGCGCTCGCACGTGCTTGGCGCGTCTTCCGCGACAGCGCGGACAGCACCTCTTCGTTACCTGGGCTCTAGCGTACGTTCGTATCAAACGTCACGGGGTGAAAATCGCTTCGCAACAACCGTACTCCATTACATTGCAGGCCAATGGGCCTTGGCCGGGACCATAGCAAAATTCGTATCACCCCGAAATTCGTATGAGCTGTGATCGTATCACCGAGGTTCAGTGTATTGAGGTCATGGAAAGAGAGGACAAGGCGATGCGCCGTCTATCAAAGAGGGACTGCAGACCATGGTAAAAGAGAACGTCTTACTCTGGAATTGTTTTTAAAGAAAAAAATTTGGCAGATCCCAAATATCATGGGAATCGATGTTATGCGAAGCATGCGGAGGCAAGGTGACTGGGCTGTAATTTTTTTATTGAGTGGCGCGTTACGAAAAGCCGTTAAAGATCTGTACAAATGTTGTACGCACGGACATATGTTCAACACTCGCATATATTTCATATAACCAGTTATTTACAGTTGCGTAACGACGCCAACAGAAACATGGGTATTACCAACACCAGAACCGGTAAGCTGATATGTAGCACATGTTCTTGCGAGGATGGTAGCCCTGGATAGATCTTCGTGGACGAACTACAGTGGATGGCGCTTAAGTATACAATTGACGTTAACCCGACATGACGCCTGCATCATAAGAGTACATATTTCCCTGTTGAATGTGTAACGTTTATAAAATTAGATAGCCTGCACTGCAACCACAATTAACGTTGCACCAACATTACGCCTGCATAGGGTCTTTTTCCAAAGCAGTTCCGAGATCTGACGTGGCTCTGAGGCAGAATACTTGATTGCCACGCAGATTGCTTGGGTTCGATTCCTGCTGGGACCCTGATATTTATTATTTGCATCCGTCGGGTCAACGGTGCTGACGTCAGTTTTTCTTAAAGGCCTCGCACTTAAATTGCTCATGTCTGTCCTCGCCGTTCCTCGGTAGATATAAATGGTCAAACACCTGTGGCGCATACCCGCATACCTCGGCCCGTGGTATATGGGTATGTGCCACACGTGTCGGCAGGAAAGTGACCACGTACTCGACAGGATTTTCAAGTTATTCATGTCATGACCAGCCAGATATATTCGTCAATACCCCTTACCCTCCCATAAAAATTTATGGTATATACCAAGTTAAAGACGCGATCACGAGAGCACCCAGACGTAGGCGGCCAGATAGATAGATAGATACGTAGATAGAAACGCAAAAGTGCTTACAGCACGCAAAGAAATGCTTCGCATTTAAAACTGCGCACCATCCCGATTATGGACATATTGACCGCGGCCATTGAAGAAAAGGCATTTACGAAGCCAAAGCCTTACGAATACAGTCCCAGATTTTTTTATACTCGCAACCGCGTTTACAGAAAGCAACGCCTTTACAAAATTTCCCAGTTATGCCGAATAATCGATAGCTCGGCTATTCGCTCACCGTTCATGAACATCTTCAACACATTGCGTATAAGACAACGACGCGAAGGTAATTAAGTAGAAGTGCAGTTCTGTGGTGTGTGGTTTATTCATCAAGGTTTCCATGTTGTCTGAGCTGTGTTCAAGATATTCATTTCCCTGTTGCTTCCTGTCGCCACGGTCAGCGCAAGGGGACTGTGGGTTCGGTCACGTCGCAGTTCACCGCGAGCGAACTGTTGAGGATTCGAGCGTGCGTGGTGAGGAGGACGAGCATGTGTGCTATCATGGAAGTTCGTCCCATCTGACCACAGTCTACGGCCACATAGGGCTGCGCCCACCATACAACGAAATACAGAACATTTATTAGTGAACAAAAGCCCGGACTACACGCGTGTTACGGCACCCTCGGCTAAGCTCGTATTTTCCGGATCCGCAAGATCAACCACATTGTCACGCGTCATGTGGACCGGGTATTTAAGCTTTAATGTCGCAGTGTATGAATACTGAAAATGAATTGATCTACGTTGAATAGGCCCCTTTCTCTGCGCTTGGGCAGTGTGGCGTTTAGCTTGGCCGGCCTTTTCAAGTTTCTCTAAGACCCCGCGGGCCTTATTCACCTGAAGTCTCCCGAACCATACAGAAACCGGGCGTGTTTATGCCCACATTATTCCAAGAGAAACAGGGAGAAGAGAAGCTTCTTGAGGAGAAGAATTTCAAACGAAATCGCTTCGGCGGCACGACGTGAAGAGTCTAAAGATCCCTGGGCGCATTAAAATACGAAGAAGCTGCTTCATTTCTTTGCAGATTTCCAAAGTGTCGAAGAACAGAGCGTTTGCCGGAGTTGGTATTGCATTGTGAATGGCATTTTGCGCAAAAAAAAAAAACACACGAACACGAAGGGAAGCAACCACGCGACAAGCGCAGACTAACAACTGGCACGACGTGAAGAGTCTAAGATACCTGAGCTCATTGAAATACTAAGGGAAGTAGTTAGTCTGCGCTTGTCTCGCGCTTTCTGCTTTTCTTCGTGCTCGTATTTTTCTTTTTTTTTTTTGCGCAAAATGCCCTTCACATTCCAAAGTGTCACACGCTCACCCATAGAGTGACTATCATCATTCACTTTGGTTCACCTATGTCTACCGCCAACGTTAAAAATCACTTACTTGGGGCACCACTCCAGAAGATTTGAAGGAAAGCTGTAAGCCTTAGCGTCTTCGAGATCAATCCTCACTCTCGGAATTCATCCACTACAGCATAGTATATTGATTTCGCAAAAGAGATTAGGCATATGGCGGGAAAAACCGTAGCAACTCCAATACAATATTACACACCAAAAGCGAGCTCTTTTTAGGCACGGGACGGCTCAGGTTAGCCTGACGGTATTACATGATATGCCTGGGAAACGTGCATATAAGACGGTTCGTGTAGTTTTACATGACTGCCAATAGGGAGATCAATTTTT
>JALIZH010032096.1:0-13970 GCA_030522465.1 Rhipicephalus appendiculatus
AACCCTGTTTGGGCAACAGTAGCAGCTAACTAGACCATCTGGGCTAGCCCCAATACAAGGGTTTTCTTCTGAAACTATAATGCCACTGTTTTGAACTACCGTAAAATGGTGTTACTTTGTGACAGATTTTGTACGTTTTCATTCTCTCGGTGAACAATTATAAACATAAAGGGCGAATGAATAGTGGCATAACATTGCTGAAACATTCCCTCACACGACAGTATGTTCTACAAATCCGCATTTTAATACAAACGGCTATATTCAGGTTAAAAGCTGTCACAAAGTTGCCCCGTCGTGTGGGGCAACTTTGTGACAAGTTGTCTTTGGCTGAATATGATTGGGAAAAAAAGGGCTGGCGTAATGTTACCATATCAAAAGCTGCTTATTTGCGTTATGTACAATCGCTGTCAGTGCTTGCTTCTGGGCTGTTGTCAAGAGAAGACCTCTTCCTAGGCTGTCTAGCTCTGATACCGGAGGAAGAGCTGCCTATTCTGTCCGGTTGTCGGTTTTCCTGTCTTGCTCGCTTCTTCTACGTCGGCAACCGATATGCTTTTCCCCGCTGGGACGTTGAGCATCTTCCTCCTTTCAACAAAACAACATATAATTTAAATTAAAAAAGAAAAAAAATCCCCAGCTCCCGCTAAAGGGAACCATGTGTGGATGCGAAGCAACGGTTAGATGGTTAGCTTGAGCGGGAGAAACGTCGCCGCTCTCGTTTCGCGGCCCGGGCGCTCATGGCGGCGCTGCACAGGAGAGAGAATGAGGCGCACTCCGTCATTTTCATACCGCGGAACTACCGTGGCGTCCCCAGCGGAGTATGCAGCTGTCGCACCACCTGTCCTGGGCGCTGCTCCGTAGAGGAGGGAAAGGGGGGGGGAACCGTAGGAGAGGGAGGGGACGCGCATGCACTGTGGGGGGTGTTAGACGCGGGAGCCGCTCCGTAGAGTAGAGGATTCCTAGAGGAGAGAAAGGGGGTGAGCGTAGGAGAAAGAGGGGGGAGGGGAACGCGCATGCGCTGTGGGGGGTGCGGGACGCGGGAAGGAGAGACGGAAAAAGCCCTCGCAAAGCACATGCAAGCAAGATCAAGGAATGGAGTCAACCTGGGCGACAGACACCACTGGTAGTGTGTGTGTTATTTGCTTGCACCCACCACCTGCCTAGCCATTGCTAAGCAGCCACTCTGTGCTTTTGGCCATGACTCTGGCGACTGTGGTGGTGGTTGACGGCCTTATATGTACTAGAGTGTTCTGGTTCGCATAGTGGGTGCTTCCCTACTTCATGAAAGTGACCGGACGCGTGAGGGAGGGACTGACAAAGCCCCCACCATAAGATGCTTCGCATCTAAAACAGAGTGGGGTAACTGTGTGACAATAGGCGTGTCACAAAGTTACCCCGCGGAGTATCAACTTTTCAGTTTCCTTTCTATAAACTTCAACAGACGTGACTTGATTAAATTTATATTACAGTTTATTTTAGCCTACATATTTACAATCACAAGTACATACCTGTTTTCGCTGTTTTTCTCGTGCGGACGGGTCGAGCGCACAAAGTTTACGGTGCTTCAACAATGCGCGCTAAAACACCATTGAACACGTCAGCGTCTAGAGTGGCTCCGGAGCGTGGGAACATTGGCCGGCTGCCGCTAAGTGGCACGGCATGTCAGGCGAGCTTGTTGGGTGGCTTATAGCTTTTCGGCAGCGCCTGGTCGTGGCGCGAGATTTAAATTACAGAAAACCGAGCGCGTGTCACAAAGTAACCCCATTTTACGGTACAAGGTTTTGGTGGCCCGTGCAAGATACATAGGTTGCTCTTGCCGTTGTCTCCATTACAATGCCCCTAGCCATTGCGGCAGTTTATACGGCAGGCGCCCGCATCACAGTTTTAAAGACGATAGTCTTTCTTGGGATACTTAAATGGAGAAATTTTGGTCTGTATGTCTGTCTGTCTGTTTCTCTGTTTGTCGGCACGTCACACGATTCAGCCACTCGGCCAAAGTTTAACCACTTTCTGAGCGCCCAGCCATCTTGCACAAGTATTTTTGTTCATACTTGTGAACATTGTCGATCAAAAAGCAAATGTTACGCATGTCTGAGAAGCAACGTCAATAAATAAGTAGTCTCTGGTATGTTTCTTTATAAGAAAATACATAGATACGTAATTATGAAGACCCCAGTGTTTCTTAGGCTGCGCTCAAAAAGCGACGCTATGCACGAAAAAGCCCTCGGCCGACGATATGTTGCTGCTGGGTTCTGCACAAGGTGATGTTTCTCGACAGCACTGCCAGATGGCGTCCATGTCTCCCGCAGCGCCTCTTCTATTTTATCAAGGCCAGCCAGATGCGGCCGATTCAACATAGAGAAAGCGCTGTCTGAGGCAAGGCAAAACAGTGTAGTACGGCCGGCAGAAGACTATCGTCTTTCGACGACATTTGCGGCGAAGCACGCAGATACGCGGCCAATTTTTTAAAAAGGTCTCGCATCGTGCGGACCCATCTTTGTTCTCAGTGTGTGCACTCTTGTGTACACGGCATATGTAATTGATGCAGGTATTAATCCTCTCCCGTACTCCATCCAATCAGGTGACTTCGCTTGGTCTAATGTAAGACTGAAGATTTCATTTGTGTGCCTGCTAGTGAATGTATTGGTAAGGTGTTCATAAATGTTCTGTATTGAGACGGCTCCAACTGAAACAGCTGCTTTCGCTGCTTCTACCAATGTTGACTTCCTCGGAGAATAATCGTCTGCTGGAGTGGCTACACTGTAGCTTGTATTCTGTTGGACGTTCAGGAGACGCACTGAACAGCTTTCTTCACTGGACTGTACCACTGTTGGCGACTTTCTTGGGGAACGACGGTCTGCTTGAGTGGATGTACTGTTGCTCGTGTTCTGCTGGACAATCAGAACAGGCTCTGAACAGTGTCCTTCGCTGGACCCATTCTGTCTTTCAGATGTGTAACTTGTCGTCTTTGAAGCACCGCTGCTCTGGCTTACTCTGAAAAATAAAATGTCACAGAAAGCAATATGAGCACAGTATCTATTAATTTTATGCTATGTGTTACGCTGAAGCGGCAACGGTGAGACGAAAGAAGAGGAGAACGAGGTGGGCTATCTTGGAAACAACTCGGTGTCGGCGTGGCTACCCTTCGCTATTCATTAGTTAATAAACACACCCCATCGTAACACTATGTAAACACATGACATGAAGCTGATCGCACTATTAGGAAAATTATTACTGCTTGTGTCTCTTCATGACAGCTATATAACATGGTGTTGGCTATGAAAAGAAGACTGTTGTAACTTTGCGTTTTCTTTCCCCCCTCTCCTTTTCTCCCTCCGTAGTCGCCACTGTTTCTTTCAAGGTCAGCAGAGGCGACGACTGCGGCAACACGAGCACAGTGCTCTGTAGCTAACGAATGTGTTGCATTGACAGATTTATGGCACCGAGGGGCGGCGACTCGGGAGAGAGGGAGGAGGGAGAACAGGCTCCCCTTTTGGGACGCGAACAGGAGCGCAAGGACGGACCCGGGCAGTTGCAATCAGAGGACGAAAACGACAGGCTGGGTTTTCACTTGAACGCTGCCCAGCCTTTTTGTGCCCCTTCCGAAGCAGTTTCAAAGCGCCTTTTTTTCTCGTTCCTGTTTACACAAATAAACAGTTTCACCATCGAAGACGTTAAACGACTGTTTTTGTGCGACATGTGTTGGTGCCGAAACCCGGGAATGGACTAAACATCCATCGTTCATTATCGACCGTTCCTGGCAACGATTTATCAAACAATGATTCATCGAACAACTATGGAGATCCTCAAGAAAAAGAGGAAAGTGATCAGGTCGCAAGTGACGCGCTTCACCAGCGACGATGACAAGATCCTGAGCAGCACTTCCGCAGTCGAGCTCGAAGAGGTGAGTGTTCTCATAGAACGTCTGCGGTTAGCCGAACGGCAACTCAAAGACGCAGACACTGCGATAGAGCCTCACCTTAGAGAGGAAGACGCGGAAGATGAATTTGAAACTGTTCTCAAATACAGCGATAAGCTAGCGACGTACGTCGGGCGACTTGAATATCGAAGGAAATGTGCCCAAAAGCAAACGACGACCCAGGATGCCCGAGCCGTTCGAAATCAAAGAACGAAGCTTCCCAAGTTGGAACTATTGAAGCTCGACGGCAGGAGAAGGAACTAGCAGCCCTTTTGGGAGCAGTTTGATGTCGCCATTAATAAGAATCAAGAACTGAGCAACATCGACCGATTCAACTACCTGAAATTGCTGCTCACTGGGGAAGCTGCCGCCGCGATTGCTGGTCTTCAGGCGACTTCGCAGTGCTACGCAGACGCCATCCACATCCTTCAGAAGCGCTTCGGGGACTCCTCCGCCTTAGTTCAAGATCACATGCAAGGCCTGATCGACATATGTCCGGCGAATTCCGCAAGAAATGTGCGCGATTTGCGGCCTATGCTTGATTCCATCCAAGTGCTCATTCGTGGTTTTAAGGCCTTGGGTGTCGGAGAGGAGTTCCTACGAGGCAATGCTGTACCCGGTGCTCCTGCGAGGACTGCCAAGGGAGTTGGTGCTGAACTACGATCGATCACGGACCGAGGAGGGGGAGAAAGATGGAGCTGCGACACCTGACGATGACGCTGCCTCAACGACATCGTCGTCCTCAGGATCATCACATCGACCGCCGCGCTCCGTCATCTGCTCCGTTTCTTCGAACTTGAACTACAGAGCCGAGAACGCACCCAGGAGGACCGTCAGAACGACGCAAGCGGTAAAGCCACCTCTCAGATCAAATACGAAGACCCGGCAACGGATTGATGCCCGCAATTCGTCAGCGGCAGCATTGCATGGCCTGACAACGAGCATGGAATGCAAACTGTGTAATTCAGGAACGCACGATAGCCAAGATTGTAATGCCACTCTAGACTTGAAAGAGAAGAAGGCTATCCTTACGGCGAAGGGCAGATGTTTTCGTTGCACGAAGCATGGACATCTCTCAAAGAAGTGCAAAGTGAAAGTAAAATGTAAGAGCTGCCAACGAAGACATGCGACAACCATGTGTGACCCTGCATTTAATAATGTCACACAGACAAAAGATTTGGAACAAAAGAGCGCAGGGAACGTCACGTTGCATGCTTCGGAAATTGAAAAGGCTCCGTCAAACCGAACCGTCTTGATGCCCACTGTGACGGCCGTGATTAAGGGAACGAAGACGAAACGCGGCTCGAGGGTATTATTCGACAGTGGTAGCCAGCGGACGTTTATCACCCAAGCATGCTCCAAAACGCTCGGATGCAAAACTTCGAGGTACCGAAATACTCTGTCAACGTTCTAGGCGGAACCCACAGCCAACGCACTTTCCGCAGAGTTGAAGTGTGCCTGGTTAGTGCCGATGACGGCAGAGTGCTCAAGACCGAAGCGCTAGAAACGCCTTCAATATGCGAGCAGTTAATTCCTTGCCCCACCGAAAAAGTGAAGACAATTCTGCTCGAGCTCTTATTGCCAGTAGGTGACCATTCCCAACAGGGTGTAGATCCTACCATTGATGTGCTGATTGGCTCCGACCATTTCTGGGACTACCTCACTGGGAAGGTGAAAAGGCTCACCAGCGCTCTGACAGCATTTGAGACAGTTTTCGGATGGGCAGTCCAAGGGAAAACATCGACAACCTGCAACAGAATTAACTGCGCTCAGGCGATAGTTTTGAGGACGCCTGTCACAGATCAGGAAACAGCGCCGATCTCATTGGTACTGCCAATGCCCATCGATCGCATTGGCAGTACCAGTTGCTTTGAAGTGTCTTACCAGTTATTCGTATTAGAGACTCATCAAGAAGTTTTGAAATACTTCATCAAGATGGAAGTCAAATGATGTTTCCCTGTTTGCGTAACAAGCATAAATTTGTTTAAAAAACTATAAATTAACATTCAAACAGATTTATCGACTGGTGTTCACGGCATAGGCATTACATTTCAGTAATGACCTGAGGAGTGTACTATAGCTATCCAAGCAGCATGAACACAGAAGTAAGTTTAAATAAAGTGTATTTGGATATGGTACTGTACAAAGTGCTTGGCATCCTTCAATGACCCTCTTATGCCATTCAACCTGAGGGTTCAGTCATTTCGGTTCTGCAAAAGAGAGAAGGCATCATGGAAATTGAAAATCTCACAGTAGAGCCTTCACTAAAACCAATATTAATGACAGTCACTGCCAGCAGAGCTAAGCATGCCATCTGCAAGCAATGCATTCATTTAGAATCATGCTTTACCAGGTGGCCTACATTGAGTGCAGCTCAATAATATAACTGCAAGGCAATTATGTGTGAGGTTCACAATCTCTTGTCATCAACAAAAACATCGCAACAGTCTGGTATGAATGTAGGTAATTAACAGCATATCAGAGACAGCAAAATTGAGATTTTCTGTGTCTTGTCTCATTTCTGCTGACGTTGCACTGCCTACTGTGCACTGATGTACCTTTAAAGAAGCGTACGCTAAGTTAGCATTCGTTGCGGTCACCCGCTATTTCTGTCACTTAACGGGAGCCCACAAGAGGTTAGTGTATGATGCATGCGCAGTGGTGCAAAACGCTAAAACTGCCTAATAAATTAGCAAGGCCAACTAGGTTGTACTTGAATAGCGCGACTATAAAACCAACATGAAAGCCGGGTAAACTCTACGAACATATACAAAATATGGATAAAATGAATTAATTGATGCACTTTTTTAGCTAGTTTTTCGATGTCAGCCAACTTCTCCACGACAAAATTGGTTGAGCCGCTTCAGGCTGTTCTGCAGAATGTCCACAGGCAGGCCAAGACGCACCAGCCTCTCCTTGAAGCATTGATGCAAAATGATGCAAAGAACCATTGGAAGACAAAAACAAGCCTCCTGGACTGATCGAAGTTCTTTAAACTATGAAAAAGAGCTTTAGCGATAATTGTCTTAAACTTTTATTGAATAGTATTCTGCCCTACATACTGGTACATTCACTTACCACGCATCACTGACACTTTCCACGGTGTCAGGGCCTGCTTGATGGAACGATCTGGGAACCTTGGCGAGCGCTTGCCTGTCAGTATAGAAATTGGCAAATTAGCAAGGCAGAAAATGCCACCAAAGCCAGTTGTGTCCCAACTGAAAGGGTTCCGGAGCAATCTTGGTATCCATTTTAATACATGTGTTGGAAGGGAGCCAAGTTTACATGCTCTGCATAATTTATAAATGTATTTGAAGCGTCCAAGCCTATTGATCATATTGATCAGTGGCACCCAATAATGCACATTCTCCTGCCTCTGCCTACTTGACATGAGCGGTTGTGTGATGTCATTAAGGTGAGCAATCTCACTATCCTTGCACATGACATATGGCAATGCACTGGCTTGTATTATGGATGCAGAGACAGCCTTTTGATTTTGCCAATGACGTGGTGGCATTTTAGGAAAGGCAGAAGACAATGAGAGAGTGACAGCTGCCTCTCCAGCATGAAAATCTGAGGATCACAAGTAGCATCCAAAAATAAGAGAAAAATATGTTCCCTGTAAGTACTGTGGCTTATATGCACAGCATATGCTTGCACGGAGTATCCACACACTAGAATGCCAAGACATAGCACCCAATACAGAACCGAGATTGTCACTGCAACAGTAATAGCAAACACACCTCATAATAAACTGGGTGTTGGCCAGACATTTAGGAGTGCACACAAAGTGAATGGAAGTCGATGACATTTGCATCATCAAGTGGTGTGGAACATAAGGAGAAAGGCCATTCAATGAAAAGACAGATGCTATAATTGTTACTTATATATGCAGTCTTGTTATTTTTTTTGTAAAAAAGCCTTGTACGAGAAATATCTACGATCTCCTGCCTAATGAATTCTCTTCAGTTTAAAGCAGCCTACCTTGAAGCGAACGACCCTTCAGATCTGCTGGGTCCCAGATTGCCACTAGCAGCTCTTTCACAAATAGACCTGTCTTTCATCTTCAGTTGTATGCGCCTCCAGGCGCCAGTTAGGGATCTTTAACCCTGGCCTATATCCATCTGCATAGCCACGAAATACACACAGTTAGTGCACACATTGTACAAAAATTATTTTGCAACAGATAATTATCAGTAGCCTCAAAAAATTTTGCTGTCACCACTGTACAAGAAATCTTAGCGAGCTTACGCACTGGGAAGTAAAACTTCGCGCACCGTGTTCTTCAAAATCTTACCAGGTCATCAGGACCTCGGGAATAAGGTGTGCTTTGCTGGGTCACAGCTGTGGGGCTACAGAAGGCACGCTCAGCAGCTGCTCCATTGTTCACTTCGTGAGCGTTCACTGTCTGTGCGTAACCGACCATCCGACCCACCAGCCGACAAGCACGTTGACCGACTATCATCAAAGCACTTGCGTAACTACAGGCGTACCACCTGCTCTAAGCGTCGTCAGATCTGTACAAATATAGTACACATATAGCACACATATATAAGCACCCCAGGCAACGGCGATTATAGAAGTTGCATAGCCCTACCACAGCACAAAAGCTCTTATGAACGTAATGGAAGTAATCAAGCTTAGCTCATCCTAAGTGAAGAATCTCGGCTGGAAAATGTTCTGAAGTACCGTCTTCGAACACCCATTTCACCCAGACCGTCGTCGGTCCTGCTGGTCCCATTTGTCGAAGCCTCGAATGTCTGGTGTCGACGAGGGCACATCGCTTATCCTCGAGATACCGTACGTAAGCGTGGGAGAACATTTCGAAATGGCACTGCACATTAGCGCCTTCCACTTGAACAAAACAATGTTCCGGCCACGGAGGAAAAAACATTTTTCCTCCATTTTCCGGCGGTAGCGATGGTGATGGTGATATGGCTATACCCTTTGGATCGGGTCGCCTGCGCTCAATGTAGCCTGATGGCCTGAACAATATTTAAAAAAAAACGATGGACATGACACTATTGCACCGATATCACTGTAATAATAGAGTATCTGCACAAATAATTAAAATGACTTAAAATACAATGCGTTACTCTACGTATATTTACCGCTGCCTTGCGATATCACAAAAGGAGACAGTATTTTTGCAACCATGTTGAAGCTGCTAAGTTTGACAGAACGAGATATTAATTGCTGGCACCCATGGTTACTTGTTCGTTGCATCCGTTGCTTTCACCGTTTTGACGTACAGTCGTCAGCAAGCGCAGCGCAGCTCCGCAGCGTGTCCGGAAAACGTTTGATTGACGCTAGCGCCGCGTAGCTTTGGGTTCTGTTGCCGAGATGTTACCCATGCATGCCGACATACTATGCAAGCGTACCGAGGTATTATCTCGGCAACAGCGCCTCGCGGCTGGCATCAGTCTAACTAGTCCAGGTCACGCGTCGGAGTGTTCCTGTTAAGCTTGCTGACGACTGTACGTGTTTTGATAACATAGACGGGCCAAATTGTCAAACTGAAAACGAAATTGTCAAACTGGAACAGCAACCCACCAACTGCCCAATAGGTGCTTCTTGCTGCTCACCAATTGGTGCACCCAATTGGTCAACTGGTACACCCAATTGGCCAACTGGTACACCCAATTGGCCAATAGGTGCACCCCATTGTTGACTATAGACTGCCTGGCCAATTGGAGTAGAGCCAATTGGTTAGCATTCCAATTGGACATTTAAGGCTATCCAATTAAAACCAATTGAATAATGGGTCACACCAACTAAGGCCAATTGATACCAATTGGAATGTCCAATTGGTTTCAATGTTTTTTTTTAACTGGGGAAGCACAACACTGTTTTTCCTAGGCTGAAACAAAACACAAATGCTATACCATTCGCAGGGTTGCCCGCCTGATCTATATCAGCTATAAGCAGATAAAATTACAATTTATGATAGCATATATACAAATCAGAGTTACTTTTATCCATAGTACAAATTATCATACCATGAAACATGCATGCAACGCACTGGAATAGATATTTACCTTTTTTTTACACATGGTAAGTCAATAACTTTCCTTGGCGCATACTTCTGTGATACACCTTCTAGCCTTTGCCCCACCGCTGGGGCAGATCACTTGAGGACAGAACTTCAAAGCTCTGTTTCGCATGTATGTGCAAGAGCACTGCTACCATGTGCTTGCATTTGTGTTGCCTATAACATTGTGAACTGTGCGTTAGCATGGAGAGGAAAACCTAGCCTCTACAATTGAATATGCATGTTTATTGTCTTAGTTAAATTCCAGCAGTAGAATACATAAACAACTTGTGCAAGAAATAAACACATACTTATGCTTAAAATATGCTGGTACATTATTCAGAAGCTAGAGGCGAGCGAAAATTCAGTGTTTCCCATAAATCAATGCCCCTTTTTTCGACTAAGGACACGCAATCATACCCTGCTTTGCAGCTGCACGATGCAGCCTTCACTTTTGTGCCTTTGATCACAACCTCGACCTCATGAGGAGAAAGGCTTACGCCAGCTGTTTGCAGCACAAGGGCGGCGAGAGTGACTTCGTCCCCATGTTGTTCTTTATGCTGCATACTCGGACGTGGTCGGCTTCATAGACTGCCTCTCCTTGTGTCAGCAGCCGTGAGGTGCTGAACCGCTGGTCAACGAACTGGTTAATAGCAGAGACCGGCATAGTCACTGAAAACGAGATATGGTAATTGTAATTAATAGTCGGGAAAGCGATGCACAAACGGATTGCAACGTGCTGGCATATCATCACATCAGTCAATATAACCCACATGAGGTGGAGACGTAAATTAAGAAGGCCAAAATATGCGCGCTGAAGCCACCACTTATTAAAATATATCTGTCATACATCATCGTCCAACGACAATTCTGGCTAAATGGGCAAGCCACACTCACCTCAATTGTTGTGAACTGTTATTGCGGCAAAAGAGCTTACGGCTACTCTCATGGAAGGTCCCGCGAATTTAATAACTAATGTCAAAGCATCGTTTGCACTCGGCCATTTGATTACGCGCTGCAAACTAAGGCAAGGCGTTGCCATGAATCGTGCTCGGCAGTCCGCGCCGATCGAAACGGTACCTCTCGGCCGCGCACCCTCCGCGCAAAAGCAAGATGATACGTGCGCGATGTCGAGCTTGCCTCAGTAAGCATAAATGTACGCGAGATGTGCGGATGCTTCGAGTTACAGTTTATCAAAATTTCATTGCAACTCACCTTTTACCAGAGTGGCCTCTTCACGTTCAGTGTCCATGGCTCCGCGCGCACTCGCTCCGTCGAGAGTGCACGGCGAGACGATGACAGCGCGTTGGCTCACGAAAAGCCTTCCTTGGCAAACACGCCAAGTTGATACACAGCTAATTCAAGCGCATTCAACGCTTGCAAAACGCGAAAAAAAGGTGGATCAACAGCCTTATTTCCTGGCGACGTCGAACACTTCGCTCTGTCGGTACCACGTGATGTCGTTTTATACGTCACACGAGAGATTCCGGCAGATGGCGCCACGGTATGTCCTCGCCGCCAACAGAGAGAGCTTTTATCATTTTTAGCGCACAATAGTGTGGTCTAGCTGGGACTGTGAATATTAAGCGCGACTTGTCGCATCGAACAAATCAAAACGCACGGCCTATGTCGTCACTCCCACGTGATGAAGCGTCACTTCCGATCACAATAATAGCCGCTGTATGTCGCTCCAGTCCGAAAGCAGTGTGGTTTCTCCGTAGCAATAAAATTATAACACCATTGCTTTTGGCTTTGCCACTCGCGCAACGATATCGGTGCATTCCACAGTTCGAGAAGAAGCGATGAAAACGACACGCTAAATTTGTGTCGCAGGGCCCCTTTAAAGAACACCAGATGGTCGAAATTTACGGAGCCCTCCACTGGTGGCGTCTCTCATAATCATATCGTGGTTTTGGGACGTAAAACCCCAGATATTATTAATATTATTATTACGACCGTTCAATTCCAAGAACGAGTGCCCGCATACTTTACAGGATGCTTCTACGATTGTAATAAAGAGACTAAGCGTAACTGACGAATGAACGTAGGTTTCCTCAAGCGTCATGTATAACATTCTCACGGAACATAACTAACCCAGCACCATAACTTCGTCCTGCGTATGGTCCGGTCCTGCTGGCAGATGAGCCCAATTGGACACGTCAAAGACTGATATTTGAGCACATGTAGCCTCTTGTTCCCGGAAACGTGCAGGCGCTGGTGTTGCGAGGGTTGGTATAGGGTGCGCTGTACCGTCGATAAACGACCAGTAGTGCCTCAGAGGAGCACCTTTACAAATGAACAGCCTGGGGGGCAAGCAAATATCAACATGAGAACGTGCACTAATGTGTTCAATCTCGAAGGGCTAAACAAAATCGTGAAGTAGGATTCCGCGGAACAATACGGCATTAAAGAATAACTCACCTCGCACAAATTCCTTTATTTTCTTTGTTCGAATGTAATACTGAGCGCCTTGGAATCATGCCATGTGAATTTTACGCATTTGCAGACAGTGGATCATAATTCGTGCCTGAATGGGTTATCTCCATCGAAATGCCACCGCCAGTGCCGGGATTCGATCCCGCGGCCATTGGGTCAGCCAGTCGAGCATTATAATCACTACACCAACCGTGGTGGGTTCGATTATCGAATGTAGTAGGTAAATTACGCATGTACAGCGAAATCCGCTTTTGCGTCAGTACAACGTTACTAACAATTGACAAAACCAGCATAAAATGTGCGGTGTTACTAGCAATCAGTTACGCGTAGTTTCGTTGCGTACAGGTACCGTCACGTTAATGCCTATTTTTTCTCCGTGTCTCGTGGGGCCTGTAGAAACCTGAACGGCTTTAATGACGACCTGGACTCAACGAAAACGGTGTCACGCTGCTCAGCTGTGAATCAAGGGCCACGCTGTTAGGAACCAAGGATTTCGCGATAACGTTTAGATAAACGACAACAGAGGAAGCTGGCGTGAGGAGCGCAGCCATAAAACGTATTGTCGGTGGGGCAGTCAGCGACGCACGTTCTTTTACGATAGCTGACCGCGCTGTGGCCTGACGTGAACACGGTGAGTGGGTCTTTTCGTGCAGTGGAAAGCGCAGATTTTGTCGACGCGGTGCGTCACAGTTCTATGCGCTGCTACTGCATTTTGTAAGGTAGCTTTCGATAAGCACAGGATATCGCTAAAAAAAAAGGGGGGGGAGGTGTTACGCAATGCTCTGTTCTGAGGCAACGAATAATATAGGATCCCGCGTCATGCAAAGTTCAGGACATCGCGCGCATTCTTTCTGTTTTTTTTTTCGCTGTACAGCCATAATGCTGAAATAACGTTTTGCATACGTGGTCATCCGCCTTGTGAACAGAATAAAAAAGCAAGACCGCCTTATACGATGTGCAAGCAACGCAATCTTCATAGGCGTCCTACGTAATCTATTTGGATTGTTTATTTGACCATAATGGTGCAATAAAAACAATTTTTCCAAGCAAGATGGCTATCGAACAGGAAGGTAGTTTCTGAAACCTATCAAAAATGGCGGCAGTTGCAGAAAAGCAACCATTTGACCGTGTTTGTGGCTGTTTGCAGGGCGTCGTGATCGAATCACCCGTAACACAAACCCGGCATAGATGTCGTGAAAACTTGGCACACAGATTGAATAAGCTTATAAACATGTTTTTAAAGCGGCTGCACGGAAATCTGTAAACTTTTTGACGTGACCTAGTTATCGATGGCATCGCTTTTTTTTTTAATAAACGGGCAATGAATGAAGCGATAGTGGCAAACAAAAAAGGAATGGCAGCTTTTTTTTCTTTGTCTACTTTAGGTGAAATGTGCTTGTTTACTGTGAGGCCCATGCAACGCCTATAGGGTAACATGGAACGTGACGTAGTGTTGACGGCGACAGCGGTGTCGGAAATGGCGGCTTATGCGGTTTCGCAATCTTAGGATGAGGGAGCATTGGACATCTTAAGCGGCACCCTTGTCAATATTGAGTCTATATTCCAGTCTTGACGGCAAGCGCTCAC
>JALIZH010032097.1:0-20213 GCA_030522465.1 Rhipicephalus appendiculatus
TGTGATGTACTTACAGTTATCTATATAACAACCATTTTTTTTTAATCAAGGTGTCACTCTTTCTATACGACTCGACGCGTCATCTCACAGACAACGTACAAGTCCACGTTGAAAAGAAAGGCGTTAAGTAGTTCATCAAGTCGCTGCTCTCTATCACCATTCATCAGATATAAGAATTTGTTCGAGGGAAACCCCAACTGCTCAATGAAGCGTCCAAGAACTGATGCACGGCGGTTTCCGAGCACCTTCTCAGTCTCGCTGCCAATAATATAAGTAGTAGCGCTGGTCATATACAGCGCTGGGGCGGATATATTGTGGCGCTGAATATCAGACTTTCACGCACTGCTTGCCGCATACACCAGAACTGAGCGCGACAAGCGCTTAAACGTTTCGGTGTGTATGCCGCTACATCTGTAAAGCAATTGGGCAAAGCATAATAGGAACTGGGTGTGAGCTAGTTGTTACGCTGACATATTAAAAAGGGCAAAATGCACTAAGACACAGACAAGCAACATCAGAGCGGACACGCAGAGCGACGTGTGCCTTTTGTAAGGTGAAAGCGTTTACCCTCTGTGAGTGTGGGGTATGGTGAAATTTTCGTTGCATGGCTTGTTTGCGAACCTGCCTCGTCGCATAGTTCTTGGTCATGCATCAGCGGCTTCGATTGTTCTGACAAAGTCTGCAATATATGTGCAGTCATACAGGCAAAGTTAATACCATTCAGCCCGCGACGGTATACCCAGACCGCGCATCCTCGAACGCTGTAAGAGTGATTAAAGACTGTTTTAGCAAATGTCTTTTCTCATATCGATCTGTCTTCTTTATTTTACTCTCCGCTTGTAAAAACTCCCCCCAGAAAGGAATGCGCGCGCCCTTATCTCGTCGAGTGCCTGCTCCTTTCCTGGCTATCTCACGAGAGCGGAGAGCTTCGGATGCTGAAAACAGGAACCCACTGACCACCAATCGATCGCACGGGTGGAACAAAACTGTGGTGGGAACGAAGCAGTACTACTGGAACTGGAGAGCCGTAAGCCAGGAGAAAACTGCGGGGGCTGGATGCGCTGTAGACATACATGATAAAGTTACGGAGTGCCAGGGGCAGTGTTAGAGAAGTTATACATATTCTGACAAGTTCTGAGTGGACACATAGCAAATCGAATGTCTCATAGCAAACACAGACACTGAACGGCCCAGCACGCTTCGGAAAGTTATTTCTTTCTACCTTCAAGAAGAGAACAAGTGTAACTGAGTGCTCTTTACAGAAGTGGCTGAGGCCATATAGTATTAGAGTGTTTATTTGTTTACGGCAGATTGACATGTTAACACACTCACTTGGCATTGATAATACAATAGTACAAACAAAACATTGTAACAGATGACAGCTTAATGGCATCCTAATTGAATGCCGGGGATTCCGGCATGATAGCCACCGTACACGTGTATGCACATGGTGGCTATCGCATGCTCATCATACGTCAGGAGTTTGTGCCACTGTGTCTATGCTTTGAGGGAGAGAGGATGGAAAGGCTAACTGGACTTCCTCAAGTGTGTGTGTGTGAGTGTGTGAGAGAGAGAGAAAACACATGTATCCAGATGACTCACAAGTATGACCCCGAGTATGACTGTGAGAGTGGGCGTTTCTCGACATTTTGCCATCTCAAAGGTCCGATCGTCCCTGAAGTCTGCTTAATGTACACTGGAGAGAGCACCGGTGTTTAGCGAAGTGGGAACATCACTGAAGGTATAGAGATGGCATCTTCACATCTGCTCTTAGCGCGCATGTGGGTGAGTTAGCCATTGCAATGCATGAGTTAGTGGAGGATACTCCGAGCCCCAGCCAACACTGCATTGTTGCGCCACGTGGGGAAATATTTCGAACTAACTGCAGGTTTAATAACGGGTGCAAGCTGTTTAAGCGACGCTAGGATTACTGCGTGGTATTCCCGAGACTAAACGAGATACTACGCGCGAGGTAGCGAAGCTCTAATGCGCCGCGCACTCCTGATAACAATATCGAGTGTCAGCATCCCAGAGTGGGCTCACCGGGAAGAGACATCGACGAGGTGGTTACCAACGATGCCGCAATATCTGACAGCCTCTTTAAAGACACATCCTCTATCAACAGTACGATGACAAATTTCGCATATGTAAAGTTCCCTCCTTCGCCTTGAAGCACTGCCCTTAAGGAACAAGAGAGCACCTCATTCCAAGGTGCCTGCACTGCACACACACACACACACACACACACACACACACACACACACACACACACACACACACACACACACACACACTATATATATATATATATATATATATATATATATATATATATATATATATATATATATATATATATATATATATATATATATATATTTGCACTACATGTTCGTCGAAAGGTAACGTTGTGGTAATCATAAATACGCAGTACTAAAGTTAGAGTTTTCTTGCTGCTCGTCTAACGGACGAGCAGAGCGTACAACTAAATCCGGAAGACCAGTGGGAGGCGTTCCTGACGTCATTGAGCCCTGAAGACCAGCTCCGGCTTGTGGAGAGGGCTCCGGCGTCGGCTGCAAGCCAATGCTGCCTTGAATAAGGAAGTGACCCACCTCTGGGCGAAGAGAACGCGCTCCTGGTCGTGGTTTAATTCGTTCTCTTGCTACCCACATACGAGGGTGGTCTGAAAAGTTCTCGGCCTGATGTAGAAAAAAGCGTTTTGAACCTTCAAAATTATTTTTATTTTTCAACATAGTCTCCTCTCAACTCTACACACTTTGTCTATCGATATTCCAGAGCCAGGATTCCGTCCTTAAAATGACTTCGTGGAAGTTCTGAAAAGTACTCATCCACAGCAGCAATCGCTTCTTCATTTGATGAAAAACGTTGCCCACCAAGAAATATTTTGAGTTTTGGGAACAGGTGGTTGTCCGACGGGGCCAAGTCAGGAGAATAGGGTGGGTGCTCCAACAATTCGTACTTCAAATCGTGCAATTTAGGCATTGCAAGATGCCCTTTGTCCACCGGTGCATTCTCTTAATGAAAGATGATTTTCTTCTGCTGCAAACCGGGTCTTTTCTCACGAATTTTCTGATCCAATTGAGTTAAAAGGTCAGAATAATACTCCCCAGTTATGGTTTTACCTTTTTCAAGATAATCCACAAGCAGAATGCCTTTAGCGTCCCAAAAAAACATAGGCCATCGCCTTTCCTGCGGAGGGAACTGACTTGGCTTTCTTTGGTGCAGAGGACCCGGCTTCAGTCCACTGCTTTGATTGTTGTTTCGATTCCGGTGTGTAACGGTGAATCCAAGTTTCATCCACTGCTATAAATCTGCGTAAAAAGTCCGCTGAATTTTTTTCATACAGCTCCAAAGCATGCTGTGACATCATCATGCGGTTTAGTTTTTGCTCAGGAGTAAGGATGCGCGGCACCCATCTTGCACAGAGCTTGTTCATGTGTAGTTCGTTATGCAAAATGTGACCTACACGTTTCACTGAGATGCCAACAGCCTCGGCAATTTAGCGCAACTTCACTCTCCTGTCTTCCAAAACCATGTCGTGCACGCGGTAAATCAATTCAGGAGTTGTTGCACTTTTTGGGCGCCCTTCGCGCGGGTCATCTTCGATGCTCTCTCTCCCCCGCTTAAACTCAGCAGCCCATTTCTTGACTGTGGAGTATGAAGGTGAATCTTGCTTGTAAACTTTAACAAACCTTTGGTGAATTTCATTCGGAGATAAACCTTCCTTTACAAAGAACTTTATCTCCACACGGTACTCAAGCTTCCCCATGCCCTACGGTGCTTCACACTACACCCACTGTGATCGACTATCAAAGCCAAACTGCTCATCGGCACTGGATGGCATTTCATCTGAGACTTGCAGAGACTTGTATGAACGTGCACATGAGTGCTGCAGGTTCTAGCTCTCGTGATTCTTATTGAGGCCGAGAACTTTTCAGACCACCCTCCTAATCTGTTGCAGAATCGTACAAAATATGCACAATCAAACAATTGCACAGAGGTGAGGCAGGCGATGCCGTGTGTAGATGTGGCATCGGTGGCCGCATTCCGAAGGAAGCAGACCCTAAAAAAATGCTCTGATAATCTAGTAGACGATTTTGGGCGTTTTCACAGAGGAGCTGTTTAAACTTGACAAACCCCCGTGTCGCCTCGACAAGAAACTACCTTGCTACGACGTCACCTTACGTGGTCTAGCAACCTCCTGGCGCAGCTCGGAAACCGCTCATATGATCCCGTAACAGCTAGACACGAGACATGTTCTCGCCAATACATTTGCAGACATTTTTGCATCTCTAGCAAAAGCTTGGCATTTCTAGCAAAACTTGGAAGAAGCTATGTTGAACTCCACTGTTGGTTCCAGCCTTGCGCCACTAGTAATAGCTGCGCACATTTCTTTTTTTTTTTTTTGTTATCCTCACTGTTACTTTTTGCTTGATATATATCCATCCTACCGTCCATACCGCTGCTATTCCTGGTATTATTTATATGCAAGCTTCACAGAGGGTCCCGTTGCAGTCTCGTTCTTTAGGACCCTCGTATGTATATTTAATATAATGTAATTAACCTACGACGTAATAATAAAATAGATCGATCGATCGAAGAAAGAAAAGTGCGGACTGCCAAAAATAATTCTCCTACACCATCTCTCACGACGCTTTCGGGCCTTAAATTTCAGAGGCCAACCCCTCGGCCACGATGAGTCGCCTCTCAATATTTCGAAGTTTGCAACCCGAGCAGCCGAGTTCACAAAACTTTTCTTTCGTAAGTGAGTTTTTCCACTGGTCAGCCGGCTTCGCTAATGATATGTCCCGCATCTTGAATGGCTGAAATGTTCTCTAAATGAAAAATTTTTAGCGCAAGGCGTTTTTGTGAATACGGACCCAGCACCACAAATGCGTTCGCAAGTGCATCGCTTTTCTGGAAGGCATATCGGTGCCACTGCACCTCACGTTCCTCATTCAAGGTCACGGCGGTCTCAATTTCTCAGTGTCTAGCCAGGACAGCCTTCATTATTCGGAGGAGACGGTGTGCGTGTTTCCACATCGAAACGCAGATGCATTTGTGCTGGTGGAAGTGAGCGTCCACACGGGGACAGCCAGAGCACGCAGCGGGACGTCTGACCTTAGCGCGACATCGAAGCGCGCCGTATCTCCTCGGCCGGGCCTTCTTTTCTGGCGGCAAGTCGACACCGCCCAGTATCAGCCCGGCGTACGGGCGACTCCGCGAGCCTCGCCGAGTCATGCGTGTCTCGCTCTTTGTCGCGACCGAGAAAAAGCGCGTGGGCGTTGATAGGGCCGGGCTGATTAGTGCCCGGGGACGTATCATCAGGCGAGGGGCGCCGACGCTTCCGGCCGACGGCGCCGTGGACGTAGGGAGCACCGCGGTTGCCAGGTCCTCCGGAGACCGCGTCGCCGAATCGGCACGAGTGGTGTTCGCGACGACGTCTTGGCGATCACTGGCACCGTGCGAATAAAGCAGCGCTCAACTGACAGGGACCGCAAAAATATGAGCACATTTTCGTCATTTTCGCTCTGAATTCTGCACAATGAATCTCTTCGTACTCGCCCAGCTATAATCTCATTTGACTCGTTGTGGTATTTCGGCTACGAATAAGCGTCAATTCATGAACTACGACGATAAATATTTGTTGTCAGTCACCAAAACGTACGCTATTAGTAAACCATTTTCAATATTGTGCCCACAAGGACTTGGAGCAAGACGCCTTCGAGTATAGCGATCATTGGAATGAACGAAAATCAGCATCAGTGGTTACGTGCTTGCATCGTGAGCCCGAATTCTCCGCCTTCGAAACGGCGAAAATTATGTCAATGCGTGTTCGAGAAAGACTAGAGATCTGAACCCGACTGCGGTGTCTGGCTTTGCCTGTGGACGACAACACCTCCGTCAGGTGCACATCATGCGCAAGCACGTTTACGGCGATGTCCTCCCTCAGTACAAACGTTCACTCGTAATTTTATGCCAACCAGCAATCAAGTCGGTTAGAGCAGTGCTGTGTTTTTTGTGCACGAGAACATTATGTTGATGTCTCTCTAGAAAAAGAACATTACACTAAATGGAAGTGCACGTGAAAGAAAGGCTAAGGATGGCGCCTTTTTCTCTTTTTTTTTTTCAGTATAAATCAACCACCTGCACAAAAACATCTTTTCGGGGAAAGGTGGCAATGCCAGCGGCGGGAGAGTCTATTTGCATCTTGCATTTGCATCTTGCGTCATGACATGAATAACTTGAAAATCCCGTCGCGTGCATTTCGTCAAACCCTTTCCTTTCAGACACGTGTGGCACATACCCGTATACCACATGCCGCGGTGAGCGGGTATGCGCCACAGGTCAATAGCAGTTTATATCAACCCAGGAACGGCGACAACAGGCATTGGTAATTTAAATGTGAGAGCGTTAAGAAAAACTGACATCGGCAGCGTCGACCCGACGAATGCAAAGAATAAATATCAGGGTCCCAGCAGGAATCGAACCCAAGCGTTCTGCGTGGCAATCAAGTATTCTACCGCAAAGCTAAGCCAGGTCTAGAAACTGCTTTGGAAAACTACCCCATGCAGGCGTAATGTTTGTGAAACGTCAATTGGGGTTGCAGTGCTGGCTATATAATTTTATAAACATTACATATGTACTCCTATGATACAGGCGTCACGTCGGGTTAATGTCACTTGTATACTTGAGCGCCATGCCATGAAGTTGGTCAACGTAGCACTAGCCAGGGCTACCATCCTCGCAAGCACAAGCGCTACGCATCAGCTTACGGCTTCTAGTGTTGGTAATGCCCATGTTGCTGTTGGAATCGTTACGAAACTGTAAACAACTGATTATATAAAACATGTGCGACTGTTCAACATATGTCTGTGCGTACAACATTTGTACATATCTTAGCGCCATTTCGTAACGTATCGTTCAATAAAAAGTTACACCATGTAACCTTCCCTCCGCATGCTTCGCATAGCGTCGATTCCCATGGTACTCGGGATTTGCCGAAATTTCTCTTGCTTTTGAAGAACTTTAATGACCAAAGAACAAATCAAGTTTCCCGTTACGCAGTGCCGATGAAGATATTAAGGGTCGTCAAATCGTAGCCTATGAGGTTTGAGTGGTGCATACGCGATAAACGAGGGGTTCCGGAAGACACGCGCCTATCCCACGAATGTGAGTCACCGTGCACAGAACGATGGAAGCGGAGCAGCGAACTCGCTCGTATGCGCGGTCAGCGAGTAGTCGTCATTTCTCGCTGAGCCTATCGACGTCCTTACGAGATACCTAGAAAAGTCAAGCACCCCGATAAGAATCGCAATGCTCTGTTGTATATACGCTGCCGCCAGCCCTTTGTGCACGCGCTTACACTTCCGGCGTTTCTCTGTCCCCGGAGCTGTGGCATTCACGAAATGAATGAATGAATGAATGAATGAATGAATGAATGAATGAATGAATGAATGAATGAATGTGAAAACTTTAATGGGCACGGAACGTTCACGCACGAGTTTCCGCCATGGTCGAGCTCTGTGGTGTTTTGCTGCTGACGCTGACACGACTGCTCTGAGCCAGATGAAGCGAAGAGCACTCGCGTGGCAGCGATCCGCGTAAAGGCAAACAATAATAATATAGTGCCCTCGGTTTCGTGGCAGCTCTCATACTTTGAGAGAGAGAGAAATGTTTATTGCGAAACAGTGTTCCGAGCGATGTCCGGTATCACCCTAAAGGTGGGAGGGTTCCCTAGTCCATGAACCCTCTGGCTTCGACTGCCCTCTTGGCCCTGGCGACGAGTTGTCGCTGGTCTTCCAGGTCCTCGAGGACGAGCTTGGCCTCCCGTTTCGATTAGGTGGTCGTCGTTCGTTTGTGGTGCTTCGCTCACGTCTCTTTCCGGTTGAATGTCGCGGTTTCCATGGCACTTACTTTGAAAAATATGAAATTTCACGGCAGTATGAGAGCGTCTTGCCATTTCTAAAAGCGAACTGTTCCCCACTTTCTTTGCATTTTTTCTTTTAATTCAATGCACTTACCAATAGACCTTCCGACCATAATATCAAGGGTGATAATAAAGACCGGCATTAAGTTAAATAAACCAATTGTGAATGATGGTTCCCTAATATCAAATCGGCCACGCTTACCGCGTTAAATGGATATTAAAGTGAAATACTAAAAAAGTCTGCGCTGATAGTATTATTTTACGAGAATTCTATGAATGAATGAATACACTTCATTTAAAGTCCGCCAGTTTCCTTCCGGGCGAGGCGGGAGGGGATTGACCCCTGTCCCTTCCTACCCTCCGTCGATGATGATGGCGGTGCCTCAGGTGACGGCTCGAAGTCCTTGGACCCGGGCGGCATCTTCAGCTTGGCCGGACGGCCCAAAGCTTGCCGGTCGGCCAGCTTGTCGCTAGTGGGTGCCGCCTCCCAGCGGCAGCGACGCCGACGCAGCCGATCCGCAGTAGTGCCCGCAGCCGCGGCGGCGGCCGGCCCCTGCCCTCGCGCAGTGGTAGCAGCAAAGATTGCTCTAGCAATTTTTCCCTGCCTAGAATGCGTCGCGTAGTGAGCGGCGGCAGCGACATTAACTCTCCCGGCACACTCCCAAAGCATGTGCCGCAGTGTGGCTATCTGCCCGCACGCTTTACACGCGTCCGTCGGGTATAGGCTCGGATAACAGAGGCGTAGGATCGCCGGGCTGGGGAAAGTGTTTGTTTTTAGTAACCTCCAAGTTACGGCCTATCTTTTGTTTAATTTGTCGTGTGATGGTGGGTATATGCGTCTGTTTAGTCTGTAATGTAGTGTGGTGTCACTGAATGTGGGTCATCGTTTTTAGTTTCTTTTGTTTTTTCAGCCACCTTATATGCTTACTGGAAGGGAGTTTATTAATCGACGTCGGATAGCAGGCAGAAAGCCAGCACAGCGAGAACAGCTCGCGAAGAGCGCTCGCGCTTCACACCGAGAGAGCGTCCCACTGGTGAATGCCTCGCTTCTTCACCACTACAATACCCCGGCGGTGGAGGGGAGCCATCCTGGTGACTCGAGGTGACGAGAGGAGGGTCTTGACAGACGACTGACGTGGGTCGTCTCACGACCAAGACGGCGCTTGTCCGCGGATGGCTGGACCGGCTCAATCACACAGGTAACCGCAGAGGGGCACTTGATGACTCGGTGAGGGCCGGTCGGAGCCATACGAGGAAGGCGAAACTTTCCTGGACCAGATCGCAGTCGTGGCGGTCCTTTTGCAGAGCTTGATTGTCCTTGTTGAACGAGTGCGCGAGCTGACGACACTCCTCAGCATACTGTGTCATTTCAGAAATTGGACTGTATTCGGAGGCACCTGGATTATGTGGAAATATTGAGCCGAATGTGGCGCATGGTTCGCGGCCATATAAAAGAAAAAATGGGGAAAAGCCTGTATAGATTGTGTCGCAGTATTATAGGCGTACGTCACCAAGGGGAGAATGACATCCCAATTGGAGTGGTCAGAATGAATATACATCATGAAAACTTGGCAGCGCAAACAAACGGGACGAAGTAAGAGGGTACACAGACAAGTTGTGGAGAGGGCTCGGGCGTCGGCTGAAAGCCATAGCTGCCTTCAATTAGGAAGTGACCCCCTCTGGGCGAAGAGAACGCGTTCCTGGTCGTAGAATAAAGTTTAATTCTTTCTCTCGCTACCCACATAATATGTTGCAGAATCGTACAAAATATGTACAATCGCAGACTGTTTACTTACTTCGTCCCGTTTGTTTGCGCTGCCAAGTTTTCATAATGAATCTATACCAACTAGCCCGCCTATCAACTCTTCTGAATATACATCGCAAGCACGTCTCCCAGCGATCCTGTAGGCAGTTCCGTTGGGCATTTCATCCGAGGGCGGTAGGCTGTGGATGTATACCGTACGGCATGAATGAGGGAGCTGCAGCAAGACTTCGGATAACAATGCCCGGCCTCTGTCGTTGAGTACTTCACGTGGTGCACCATGACGGAGAACGAACTGATGTAAGAGGAAGGTGGCGACGTAGCGAGTACCAGCCGAAGGGAGCGCTGCCGTTTCTGCGTACCTTCTCAGAAGGTCTACAGCGACAACCACCTATCAGCAACACAGCACGGGAGTGGTCCGTAGAGGTCAAACCCAACACGGTCAAATGGCTTGCAGGAAAGGGCAAAACTGCAGTAGACCGGGTGAATGTGGAAATGTCTTCCTTCGTTGACACAGGGAACATCAGCTAAAGTATTTTCGCAGAAAGGCGTATACATACGCCACCAGTAGTAACGCGTAACGGATCCACTCATACGTTTTCAGTGCACCAGCGTGCGGTTCAGCATGGAAATATGCGCAGATTTCGGATCGCATATGGCTGGATACGACGAGCAGCCATTTACGACCCGCCATGTGATAGTTGCGACGGTATAACAATGCGTCCCGTACTGCGAAATGAGTTGCTTGTCGGCGAAGGGCACGCGGGTACCCGGACATTGAAGAGCCGGAGAGAATTCGAGACGATCCGAGGGTCCTTTCGCTGTTCAGATGGCATATCTGTGACGCTCACAGCAGCGAAGTGAAAGTCGACGGTTGAGCTTTCCTCTTCACCGGATTTCACGGGTGACCGTGGGAGGGCGACGCGACTGTCGAATTCTTGTAGGCGAAGAGCCCAACGTCCAATACGACCAGAAGGATCTTTCAGTGAAGCCAACCAAAAAAGCGCGCGGTCGTCAGTCACCACGTCGAAAGTCTGGCCGTACAAATAGGGACGAAGCTTGCTTAACGCCCACAGAATCGCGAGACACTCCTTTTCGGTGACATAGTAGCTCACTTCCGCCTTTGTGAGGACGCACCTGGCGTAAAGGCGACAACATACTACGAAAAACCGGGTGTTGCGTTGCGCGAATACGGCACCAAGGGCGACGCCACGGTTAGCCCAGTCGGGGCTATGATTGAAGCAAAGTTCCGGACAAAGCGACGGAAATGCGAAAACAGGCCGACAAAGCTCCGTAGCTGCTTGAGTGTAGTCGGGTCAGGGAGGATGCCGTCTTTGGGAACGACATGACCAAATATGGTGAGTTGTTGAGCCTCGAAGTGAAATTTCTTCAGGTTAAGTTGAAGGCTGTCGTTGGCAAGGTACTGGAGAATCGTGCGCAGACGAGTACGATGCGAAGTGAAATCGAAGGAGAAAACGGCAACGTCATCAATATAGCACAAGCATATCTTCCATTTGGGACCACGGAAAGCGCTGTCCATCATTCGTTTGAATGTTGCGGGCGCGTTGCGAATTCCGAATGGCATTACTGTGTAAATTCGTAGAGGCCGTTCGGTGTGACGAACGCTGTTTTCGGACGATCACACTCGGCCATTAGGAACTTGCCCATCACCCGAACCCAGGTCTAGTGAAGAAAAGAATTCGGTACCTTGTAGACAATCAAGGGCGTCATCTATGCGGGGAAGAGGGTAAATATCTTTACTCGTAATTTTGTCCGGGCGCTTGTAGTGCACGCAGAATCGAATGGAACCGTATTTCTTCTTGACAAGTACGCCAGGGGAAGACCAAGGACTACAAGAAGGTTTGACGACTCCTCGCTGTAGCATGTCGACTACTTGCTCTTAATTACGCGACGCTCCGCGGGTGATACACGATAGGGGCGCTGGCGCAAAGGCGTATTAGTCCTGGTGTCACTTTTATGAACAACGGCGTTCGTTCGACCTAGCGCCGCCTCTGAACTCGTTGCTCTCGTTGAGCCGGAGCAAGGTGCCTGTAGATGGAGCGGTGAAATGCATGGGAAGACACGCTATCCGACGCAAGGTTAGGAGTCAAAGCTCAGGCTTTTGGTTGATTTCGAAGGAATTGATGGACACGATAACGTCTTCGTCAACAGGCTGAACGTGGCCGAGCGTCTCGTTACGGCGCAGACTGAGTTGGGGTTGGAAACAAATATTCCGGCAGTGTCCTGACGGCCAAGGGCAGCGACGTATGGTGGCGGCTACCGAAGGAGGAAGGTCAATGTCAGTCGCGACGAGACGCTCGCCTATAGCAGGCACGGGCGCATCGAGACGGCGAATCGCGAAACACGCGCGCAGTCGACTCCTCGGCACGTGCGCAGACGACAACGGCGTGATAAGAAATCCTGTCCCATAATGACATCGCGAGAAGCCAACACGAGAAATTCAATGTCGTAAAACACGTCTCGAATGACCACTTTGGCCGTACATGTCGCAACGGGCTCAGTTTGCTGTGCGACCGTAGTACTGAGGGAAATCACGGGAGACAGCGTCGTTACTTTACGGATACGTCAATGTAGTTACAGAACGTCCTCTCGGGACGCTGTATAAAGAATTACTTATTAGTAATGAGGTGGTATGCGTCGTATTCACAATTAACTAAGCACGCAAGCGATACGAGGCTTTAATCTGCACCAAGATCGCCATCATCATAGGCGTGCGCAGGCTTCCCCATTAGGGGAAGGGGGGGGAAGCTTCATCGCAACCCCCCACCCTCACACACTCTCTCTCAAGTGGTCGAGTCGAATAGAAAACATGCTTCACAGTGGATGAAAAAAAAATGAAAATTAAGCGATGGCGTGCATCTCACAAAGGCCTGCCCCCTGACTTCCCTGGAGCAAAGATGGGAAGTAGACAGTTCTCTTGGAATGCAACACCAGCGGCCTTCGGCCGCCATTATTGCCAAAACCTGCGTGGCCACAGCCCTGCTCTGTGAACAATGACGGGAGAGGTCCGGCTGAGTAAAAGTATGGGGTGGACTCTGCCCCCCCGTGCGGCCGCTTATTGATAAATATGTCCACAGCAGGACGAAGGCCTTTCCCAATGATCTCCAACCCGGCATGTGGCCGTTTCCTGCCGTCCAAGGGTCATGGACTGGTTACGACGGGCCAAAGGGCGAGAGAACACTTTGCAATTAACAACACCACACTGACGATCTGTCAGAGAGGTATCGGCGCGAAATTGAAGAAGTACAAGTTTGGTGCTCGTTTTCTACAATAACTATAATCAGCCTCCGTTGTTCGTATGCGCGTAGGGCAGTGTGTCATGCACAATGCACGCATGCACAGTGCTGTGGCGTTGTGCGACATGGCAGAGTACTTCTCCCATTCCTCTATCCTCGGCGGCCGCGTTCGGACAAAATGTCCAATTCGGTACTTCTAGATTAAGTACACTTGGCCTTCCGGTGCTTACAGGCAGAATCTACGAGTACTCCCGCCGCACAAATACGCAACACGCTGCGTACTCGGCTGGCGGCATATAATAACAGCTTGTACGAGGCACGCGCGCGGTGGCGGCGGCGCCGACGCTTATTAACGGTAGCAGGCCAGAGTGTCGGACGCAACGTCCTGACGCACCACGGTGGATTACGCCGTAAAGAGCAAAGAGATGCACATGAAAGCGCCGTCGTGGGGACGCGCGATTCACTTGCATCACATAGTGGTTTCTCCCGCGTGGCTCATTCTTCGTAGATTATTTTTACTTTTATTCTGTAAACGAGACGAGGAGCGCATTCCCAAGCCGTTCTGAAAGAGCTGCCCGTTTCGCCTAAGTAGCGGGGGTGGAATGGAGCGCGTGCGTGGGAAAAAAAGCGAGGGAAGCAAGCCGCGTGTTCGCACCGCCGCGGGGCGGAAGCCGATCTCGCGGCCAAGGTCGCGATGTAGACCCCCTTCCCCCCGTCGTCGACCGAGGAGAGAGACCCCGCTCGAGTGTCTGCCGCACGGCGCTCGTCTTCTCAACGGACACTCATTTCTGGCCTGCGTCTGGCTCGCAGTTCGATGCAGCGCCACTGACGTGACCTCACTTCGGCAGGTTTGCAATACACTTGCAATAAGGATTCAATGGGGGCTAGTTGGTACGGCATCGTTCTTTTGCTGCGCTAAAATGAAACAGGGCGACGAACACGAGAACACAGAAGTGCGCACTTCTGTGTTCTCGTGTTCGTCGCCCTGTTCCATTTTAGCGCAGCAAAAGAACAATACACTTGCGATGTCGTCGTCCTAGTTCAGTATCTATCGTTTATCTGATCAAACGATTAATCATTGTGCGTAATATCGCATGCGTCAGAAGACGGACAATGCGGAAAGACAGGCATATCAGGATGAGGTAAGAAGGTTAACCGGAGGGAGAACGTCTGGTTTGCTTTCCCTCCAGAGCGAAGCGGGAAAAAAAGCAAACACAAACAAACGCGAAGACAAAAAGCAGGCGTGTGAGGAAAAAAAAGGAAAGAAGGAAACACGGGAGTTGAGGAATGAAAGAAATATGTAGCCCGTCTAATCGGCCGCTGCCGCGCGTAATGAACACTGCCATAAATTAATGCATGAAATAATTATATCTGGGGTGTTACGCGCCAAAACCATGATATGAGGCACGCCGTAGTGGAGCTCTCCGGAAATTTCAACCATCATGATGTTCATTAACGTGCACTGACATCGCACAGTAGACGGGCCTCTGGCATTTCGCCTCCATCGAAACACGACCGCCGCTATCGAAACCGCGACCTTCGGGTCAGCAGCCGAGCACCGTAACCGCTACACCACCGCGGCGGACAATGATTGAAACCTTTATTTCACTGAAGGGGACGGCTCTCGGCCACCATTGGGGGGATTAGCGTCGGGCTCAGGGGAGTGTTGAACGACTAGCGTCAGTATTAAAAATCGATCAGTCCTTGTTATGCCATCTTCATAGCTCGGCACACTCACTCATGAGTGCACTCAACTCACACTCACTCACACTCATTTGAACGTGGTGAGTTGAGTATGAGTGAGTACTCATGCGTGTGAGTGGACGTGAGTGTGAACGTGAGTGAGAACTCATGAGTGTGAGTGGTCGTGAGTGTGAACGTGAGCGAGTACTCGTGAGTGTCAGTGGACGTGAGTGTGAACGTGAGTGAGTTCGAAGGCTGAAAAAATTGTGGTGAGTGAGTTTGAGTGAGTACTCTTAAAGTGCCGACCTATGGAGCTCGGCACACTCACTCATGAGTGCACTCAACTCACACTCACTCACACTCATTTGAACGTGGTGAGTTGAGTATGAGTGAGTACTCATGAGTGTGAGTGGACGTGAGTGTGAACGTGAGTGAGTACTCATGAGTGTGAGTGGAGGTGAGTGTGAACGTGAGTGAGTACTCATGAGTGTGAGTGGACGTGACTGTGAACGTGAGTGAGTGCGAAGGCTGAAAAATTGTGGTGAGTGAGTTTGAGTGAGTACTCCCTTAAAGTGCCGACCTATGGCTATCTTATGCGGAGAATCGCACTCCTCTTCAGCATATGTTCAAGTCAGTCGCTCTCGCACATCACTCAAAACAGGCCACTTTGACTATCGTATTTCGCGAGGGCTTTTTGTGCCTCACCATTGGGCTGTGTTACAGTCTATAAGGTTCTTATTCCACCGTGCAGTAGATGTCGGATGTTGGTTCTTTCTTGCGAGAAACCTAAGCAACTCCGAATGAGATGTGATCAGCCTGCTCGGCATGATTCCAGAGAGAGAGAGAGAAGAAACGTTTATTAGTGCATCCTATTAGTAACTAAAGTGGGTGGGGCCCTTCGTCCAGAGCTCCACTGGCTATAGCGGCTCGCCGGGCCTGGTCCAGGGTTGCCAGTTTGTGCATAGCGGGGAAGTGTTTGGAATCGCATGTCTGGCTCGGATCCATTTGTCCAGTACAAGTGCGGTGCATGAAAACTTCGATGATGCTTCGATCTGGTGGTCGCGCGGAAACATGGCGCATCACCCGTGACGCTTATAAACGCGAGCAGGCACACTTGGCATTTGGCAAGTTATCGTTCCCGTGTATATAACCACGGTGTGGATTGGCAATTGCGTTGGGAAGCCATAACACGATTATTCTCACCTTTTTTTTTTTCACTCTCATTTCTCAGCGTCGAGGAAATATTTTTTTCACCTTATTGCAGAGCTTTTTTCTTTTTTTTTTGCGCCAATTCCTACCGACAATAAATAAATAAATAAATAAATAAATAAATAAATAAATAAATAAATCCGGCAGATCCCACGCACTGTGGAAATCGATGTAAGGCGATGCAGTCAGCAAGGAGCTGCATACATCGGAGAACATGTGAAAGATATAAGGCGCGTTTGTAGAGGCTCACGCGTGCGCGTCGGTGGCGTAGTGGTTAAAGCGCGCAACTCCCATCGCCGTGGGCGGAGAGGTCGTGGGTTCGAGTGCCAGGTCAAACGAAACTTCTTTCTTCTGTTTTTCCTTCTTATCTCCATTTCACTGACGTATTACTGTGACCGAAATACGTCAGTGAAGTCTACGTGGACCCCGGCATAACACACTTTCGTGTTAAAATGGCACTGCCGAGGCTGTGACGTCAGCCTTTGTACTCCCGCGCGCAGCCCGGCATGTCGGCGTTTTTTCTGTCCTGTGAAAAGGTCTATACAGTTCTGTGAAGGCGACAGGTGCCTTACTGTCATTGCACTTTTATAAAGAATCCATGTGGTTCAACAGACAGACAGACAATGAACTTTATTACGGTCCTGGGGGGCGACTCGGAAGTCCCTTTACGGGGGAGGAGCCGCGCTCTTCAACTGCTCAATACCTCGCTGAAGCGGTGGTTTACCAGATAATGTTCGCAGGGTGTTGACTAATTCCTCCACTTCAGAGGAATGGTTACGCCTACTTCATTCACATTGTCTTGTGTCTGCAAGGTCTCCTCGAGGTTGCCAGCAAGATGGGGGGCGTTGAAGCCTTGTGTATAGTTTCGGGAAATTTATAGGATAAACTTCAGGGAGTGAGAGAGAGAGAAGAGAGGGAAAAAAAGATTTATATATGGATCAGATATTCATAACGTCGGTATTAGGAACTGTAGAACAAACTCCACCATGCATCTCCTACGGTTTGTGCTTCGCTCCAAATTATATTTTCTGGTCAACATTTGGCTAACCCATGTTGGTTTTATGTGAGAAAATACGGTAGATGTCATTACGTGTGTGTCATATTATGTCATTTATGGTATGTCGTGCATACTGAGGTATCCCGGTGAAGTAAATGACCGCATTGATCTCTTCCCATTTACGCCATTCATGTTTTCCAATACATGACATGCAAGTAATGCCATTCATGACATTTCATGCCATTCGTGTCATGATATGACATTCATTACCACATGTTTCCCAAAATGCATGCCGTTTCTGGTATACTGACTCAACAATAGCCGACATTTGGCCAAGTAATGTCGGTTATATGCGAGTGAATACGGCATGTGTCATTACACGTAATATAACATAAAGGAAATGACATGACGTGCACGCCATGTCATTTATGTTATGTCACGCATATTCAGATATCGCAGCTAAAGAAATGACCGCAATGACAACTTGTCATTGATGCCGTTAATGTAATGACAGTCATAAATGTCATGCTGCCCATGACACGTAATGAATTCACGAAATTTTATCCATTCATGTCATGACAGCTAATTCTTCGCCGCATGCTTGCAGTACAGGCATGCACATTTGGATATATACCATGTTAGTGAAAAGACCATGACGTGTTCACGACGTATGCTGCATCATGTCATTTGTGACTTTCTTGTCATGATAATGGCGGTACGCACGTTAAAAACATCCGTGTTGGGACCTATTACACACGTTTGTCGTGTACGCACGTAATGCGATGCACGTTCTGATATACGCGTAAAGTGATGAAACGACCATCGTGCCATCAGGACGGCACCTTGTCATGTACTATATCATGACAGACATGACAAACATGACAGGATTTTCCTTTGATGACATGCTACTTAAGTTCGCCACACATTGATATCATGTCATGCCAGAAGTTTGCAGGTATAACGTGGCAGCAGAAAAGCAGAGGACCGGGTTGATTGGCGGAACATGGGAGAGGCCTTTGCCCTGCAGTGGGCGTAGTCGGGCTCATGATAGATAGATAGATAGATAGATAGATAGATAGATAGATAGATAGATAGATAGATAGATAGATAGATAGATAGATAGATAGATAGATAGATAGATAGATAGATAGATAGATAGATACGCTCGAAGTGTCTTTGTTTCCACAAGAAATCGTTCGCATTTCCTACGCGACAGCCGTCGTCGGCGTGCATGTCGCACTGCGCGGAAACGGCCGCAAGCGCTGAGAAATCGGCCCCGCTTTCTTTTCGAGTGGCGCTGGCGGGAAGACGAGCATGGCGCGTCACAGCGAAGTGCGTGCGCACTCGCCGATTCCCGCGAGACGCGCCGCGCGTAGTAGAGGTATCGTGTTTCGGATATAGCGACGCGGGCGCTTCTATTACGACTCCCGCACGATGCGCCCCGTGACTCCTCCGTCAGGCCGTGAATTCTAGTTTATGTGGTGTGACGTCGCTGTCGGCTCCTTAGCGTGCCACGACAGCTCTTCCGAGGGTGCAGAAAGAGGAGTTCAGTGACCGGGAGACCTTCTTCGGCGACTCCTGAAAGGCTTACCGAAGACTGAAATACGGGATAACGCATCCAAAATATCCACATGCCGAAAAATACAAACAATGCAATCGCAGGGAACGCCAAAGTAATTTCAGTGTCTCGTGAGAGCTATGACAGCCCTGTCGCCTTCGCAAGCGAACTCTACGCCGAGGAGGAAAATTTTTGCCGCACCGAAAGTTGCCCTCAGATGAGCGATTCACAAAAACTCGTTCATTAACTTTTTAGTTATTAACTAGAGAGCCGTTCTTCATGTGGAAGAGTTGGAGAACGGGACAATTTATGACATGCCCTTTGTTTTCTTAAATCCCAGGAAACGCACTCAATTTGAGAAAATAATAATCGAAATTCGATGCCCCGATTTAGGCGATATCGAAACTGAGCGCACCGGGCACGCAGGAAATGCGTCAGCGGTGTTAAATCCGACCGGAAGCTCACGTGACAAACTTTAAAAAGGCGCGTTGCAGCAGAACATATTCCGGAGCAACGGCTAGCCGTCTCAAATACCCAATGGGATCGCTTATTCTTTGCGTCTGGTGTGTAGTGCTTATTAGTTTCTTTGTTAAACTCGAAAGAAGTGCAAAGAACTCGCTTGCTTGGAATAGCGCTGCAGTGTCTGCCGCCTAACTTTAAGCAGTGCAGTAAAAGAAAAAGAGGAAATTACGGTTTTCTTGGGTACAGCGACAAGTAAATACATAAGCACTACACACCAAACGCAAACAATAAGCGATCCGTTTGCATATTAGGGACGATTTACCCTTTCTCAGAACCAAATTCTGCTGCGTCGCGCCTTTTTTCAGTGTTCGTTACGTCAGCTTCCGTTCTGACGTAACCCGGCTGACGGATTTCCTGCGCGCCCGATGCGCTCAGCTTCGGTATCGCCTAGATCCCGGGGCCCCGAATCTGCATAATTATTATCTCAAATTACGTGCGTTTTCTGGGCAATTTAAAAAAAATGGGCATGCCGTAAATTGTGCCATTCTACAACTAGTCCACATAAACATTGGCACTCAAATTAGTAACTGAGAAGTTAATGAATGAGTTTTTGTTGATCGCTCATTTGAAAGTAACTTTAGTCGCGGCAAAGTTTTCCGCTTCGGCGCAGAGTTCGTTCGCGAAGACGACAGGGGCCTGACTGTCACAGCATTTTTATAAAACATCTTTATTGTCAAAAAAAAAAAAAAAAAAGCACCCTGTATAAAGAGACTTAATTTTTTCCGCCGCGATGGTGTAGCGGTTAGGGTGCTCGGCTGCTGACCCGAAGGTCACGGGTTCGATCTCGGCCGAGGCGGTCACATTTCGATGGAGGCGAAATGCTAGAAGCCCGTGTTCTGTGCGATGTCAGTGCACGTTAAAGAACATCAGATGGTCGAAATTTCCAGAGCCCTCTACTACAGCGTCTCTCCTAATCATATCGTGGTTTTGGGACGTTAAACCCCAGATATTATATTAATTTTTTTGAACATAACACCTCTCCGAATAAAATATCAGAAGCGAGCCACACGCAGCAGCTATAGCAGATCTGCTTTGGATTTTCACGCAACCAATACTTTGAATTTCTAAATTCCCGCGATGAGGCAGATAATTTCGTGGTAACTAAGTTCACCAACCGGCGACCCCTTTCCACCAGGAGGCACTGATTGAACAGATCGTTGGAGAAATCGAACAACTCAAAAAAAAAAAAACGGCTTTAATAACTATAGTGCCAAAACTGCTATGATTACGCGGAATGCTATAGTAAGAGTACTCTCGACGAATGTGGACCAGCT